>JBCFYV010011172.1:131694097-131819046 GCA_039000515.1 Timema cristinae
ACCAGCCTTTAATGTTTTTACTCTATAATTTTTTGCAAAATACATTATCTAATTATTAGTCATTGTGATTTTATATAATCATACATCAAAAATTCCCAAAGTAAGGAGTGTAATTTCACCAGTTCAAGATAATTTAGCAGAAAAACGTTAATTTTTTTTTCAGATAATTTATTTACATCAAATATATGTGTAAAATATCTTAGCAATAAACCAATGACGTAGCGATAGAGTATTAATAGGAGAATATCTCACCTTTGCTATTGTTATCACAGTTTACTGATCTAAGTAGCTTATGGAGCATAAATTCTTAAATTATTGGGAGGATCGTTTGTTTCCAAACAACAATGTAACAAGTGTGACAGGATTTAATAAATAGTTTTAAGTGTATAAATATTGCAATGTGAGTTGGACAATCCATTAACCATCTTGTTCCTCCCACCGAGTTCTGATGGACGCTTGATCCAAATACTACTTCATTTTACGCTTTCAATGTTTTGTATATTTTTTGTTGTTGTTTTACTTTGCGTATTTATATATGAGAGTCCGTCATCTTAGATCAGGTGAAAGCGTGTTTTACCACTGAGTAAAGGGTCCCGGGTCCGATTCCTGTAATGGCCGAAAAAATTATCATTGATAAAATTTGGATTTCCCCTTTCACAGTGATGAATTAACGGCCAGGTGTTGTGACTGTTCTAGATTTAAGTTGCGTACAACCCGAACGGGTAGTAAGACGCGGTGCTAATAATAATAATAATAATAATAATAATAATAATAATAATAATAATAATAATAATAATAATAATAGATTTAAGTTAGTTTATAGGTCGTGTGCTGATATAATCAGTTGATTCCGAAAGGGCACGTCAAATACCTCAAACAAATGAAAAATGAAAATGTTACCCGTGTGGACTAAACACATTTTTATGTCATTACAGTTTGAGTGGATGATTATCATCGGTAGTTTCACATTTTGGTGTGTTTTGTACTTAGTTCGGATGTACGTTTATGAAGTCTGAATATGTAGTAGGCTGTAAAGGAACAACCAAAGAAGGGTAAGTCAAAAAATGAGAGAAGATTGGAGTGGGTGTTGTGAAATTTACCAAGATAGTATACGAGTAAGGGGAAATCATAAATGTTTGAGAACTACTGTTCTAAATTCAAATATTTCGCGGGAAAGAATCCCTCGACCTTCTTGTACAAAGGTGGTTAAGGGTCTTCCGCCCCAGAATCTTCCCTGAAGTTTTTAGAGTACAGCATATCTATTAATTTTCTCTAAATACTCAACTGGTGGTCAGAACGACCAAGCTAAAATCTTGTTGTACGTGACCCGATTTTTTACCATGAGTGATGGAAATAAACAAATTATTGTTTTGAGTCATCTTCCTTTTACGTACCTAGCCTTGATGCTTTAATGAATGATTTATATGTGTAAGACGTTAGTTTAGACTGGGTTATTAATGAAAAATACATTTATTTTTTACACATACCTAGCTCATCCGGTTGGATTAATTTTAAAAACATGTTTGGTCGCTTTGAGAACGATGAAAATTTTTGTGGTCGTTTCCAAAACTGGGTTATTCTGAGCACGGAACAAATTTTACAGTAGGAACTGCTATTACAGTAAAACACCACTAGACTGAGGCCCGATAGTCTGAAGTTTCAGATAATCTGAACACACTTTTCGGGAAACAAGAAAAAATAAATTAAGTCAAATAAAATATATGTTATTGGTTAACAAGCTCACAAACAGTGATAATATCTGATAATATTTACATATTGTAGTCAACAAATTGTGTTTTCCTGTAACTAAAACTTATTACAATATATATTTTGTGTTATACGTTATATACATGAAAATTTGATTAAATTCACTCAACTGTAATTTAAAATTCATAAAAATACTGTATTCCTGTATTCTACCACTTAATACGAATTTTTGCTAATTCGAACAAACTTTGGTCCCAATTTGTTTCGATTAATAAGGTTCTAGTGTATTCTCAGTGAAGGTCAAGGAAATAGATTTAAAGGAGTTGTTGACAATGTTTTAGCGTAGCATTACTAATTCACCACGTCTCATTGCACTTTTGAGTTAAGGTCGATACACACAGAACGCTAAGCTAAGCTAAGATTTGCTCTGCTAAATCTTTAGAAAAATAACAGACCATGTATTTAAATGTGTCAGTTCACACAGAAAGCTAAGCTAAGCTATACCTCTCACACGACTTCTTTGGTGCTGACTGACAGCTCACAGCTGATAGCTGACAGCTCTGAAAAGTTACTAGACCAAATTATGTATCCGTACGCCAAACCATATTATCTGCAAAACCATGTGTTTAGCAGCTGTCACTTCTGACAGTCGAATTTTAGGTCTATACAACAAACTTATATGACTGTTTTATAGTATTAATTATTCATCTTTTCAAGTATATAAATTTAAAATAAAAATTAGTATTAAATCCCATATTAGTTTTTATTGTAATGAATAAATAATTTTTAATTAAAAATTCTTTTTTTTTGTTAATATTAGTATTATTAACAACATTATAAATGTGAAAAATCTTAAAGTCTATTACTATACACAGAAGAAAAAAACAGTCATAAACCTTTTTAACAGTATTAAAACATATTGGTGACCTGGTGGTCTAGGGTTAAAGCGTCAGAATTCTGTACTGGGGTCCGGGGTTCATTCCTCGATCTCGGCACAGATTTGTCTGATTATCAAACCCTTCCTTTACCTCTGACAAGACATCTTGTGAATGTAGAGAATTCCAGGCCTCCACCGTGGTTTGGATTCCACGTTAAACTGTAGGTCTTCCATTTCATTTCACAATAACTCTACCATTTCACATTAGCGTAAGTGCGTACAACCCGAACGGGTAGTAAGAAGCGGTGCTAATAATAATAATACGTATCAGAAAACATTCTAAAGTAGTTTAAAGTAAGGAGTAGTAATAAACTTGGAACTTAGATAGAAAACTCAGGAATAGCTATAACAAAATATATAGCTTTCCAATTGAATGAATTAGATAGTTATAAAATTGGAATATGAATTAATTGACTTTTAATATTCAAAAGATTGATTTTATTTTGCTTTTAATGAGCTACAAAATGGCATATATAAAAATTTTCAATAAGTGATATAACATCAACTGAATTAAAACATGGATTGGCGAAAAGGCTAAAATACACATATAAAAAATTAACATTTATTTTAAAAACTTGGATACAATAAATTAAGGAGAAAAACAAAGTTTAAAGATCAATAGTGTTTTAAATTAGGTAATAAAATTGAATTAATGGGTTAGCATCTCCCAATAAGGTTTAATAAAGTAATGAAAATATTCTAGTTACAACGTTTATGAAAAATATAATAATTTTTATTTTAAGGTTACTTATAAAATCTAAGCCTTATATTGGTTCTATCCCATTACTCCTTGTGACATCCAGCCATTAGAATGATGCTGATTTAAATTATTACAACATGTTTCGGTATAAAAATTCTATAATCATGGACAACGTAAAATGAAATTAAAGAGCCATGAAGAAAACTCGAGACTTAAGTTGTACGAAAATCTATGATACTTTACTGTTATATTCATGATTTTGTAAAAGACAATTAATAAACAAACAAACTTACCAACGTCGCTGTGCGGGACACAATATAGAATTAACAAACATCTATTTTAGATTCACTCCTCTTAAACAGTTGTAACAAAGTCTCTAATAAAAATACAATAACTTATAACTTGAAGTCATTAGCCTGGTATTTATTTAATCAACACTGTTGAAAGACTCGCAAGTAATTTTTATTACACTTCACAGATTATTTTGGAATAGGCCTACTATAAAAATTCTAAAACTCGAGGTTTAGCCTAGAGGGCAACACAACACAATCTTGGGGTTGAAAGATTTATTTTATAGTCTTGATACACTTAAATTTTCGAATAATGTAATCGATCACTGAGAAACACTCGCTATTTTATTTTATCACACGCTTTAAGGTTATATTAGATAAATAATTATTCAAAGATCACTAAAAGCCTGTTTATTTTCCGAGGATAACACGCTCATACACCGAAATAATATTCACAAAAGAACACACAGATTACTTAGTAGCCGAATTAATAATAGAAAAAGACACTGTATTATTCAAATTTGTAATAAAATTATTAACGGGTAGCAAAGACATGCCTAAATACAAATCAATATTACTCGACTATAAAATATTTTGTTCTTCAACTTTTTGACTCACGCACGTGGTTTTATTAACTGTATTTTATACGATAATTCACTGTTATAATGTATTTTAAAATGGTTAGATTTTGGTTATGAGAATAACCGATTGGTTGTTTGCTTAGTATTGAAATTTTATTTTGCTGTTTAATTCAAATTAATTATTAAAAACAAGAGAACGTTAAAAGTGACCTTATATGCTGAAAACAAATATGGCCATTGGGTAGAAGCTGCCGGTTTATGACGTAGAAAAAAGAGGACCATTGCTGGTTAAGCGGCAAAGGTATTAATACTTGTTGTTTACAAGATTTAAACTTTATAGTATTTCACAAACATTTTGAATGTTTTTTCCTTCTTTACTATCACAAACCATTTATTTATGTTAAAGATATGCGGGGGCAGCTATAAAAATATTAATAACTGAATATAATACCATTAAATGTAAAATTTAACGCTCTATTTAACATGTAATTGCATCAAGAGTTAAAAGAAAAACTAAAATGAAATTACTAGACTTTTTTTTCTTAAATTTGATTAGGGAAAGTGAAATTATACTGTAATTTTTGGGGAAGTATTGTTAAAAGTGATTGATAATATTTTTAGTAATAATAATAGTAATAAGTAAATAATAATTAATTCCAAATAAGGTGACAAAAGTTACTTTTAGACAATGTTAGCATTACTGATACCATCTGCTAGCTTCTGCTAGCTGTCATGTAAAACCATAGAAGTGTTAAGTCCACTCACTGTAAGCAAAGCTAAGTTACGTTTTGCTATGCCGCGCTATGTTTTTTCCGATTGCTGGCCGGGAAATTTTTACATCTCCCATCTTGAGCCATCTTAAGTTGCGTATGTTCATAACGCAACTTAGGCTCCGTGTTGAACAGACACAGTGCTGGCTTGGCGAAAATAACTAAAGAAATGTTGAAGTTTTGTTTTTAGTTTGTTTCGCGTGTATTTAAGAAATATTATAATTAGGTTTTATATTTAATAAATGTGTTTATATTAAAATGAAAGCGTTAATTGAACAAGTCAAACCTCCACCTCCTAAATTTTCTTCATCTTTCAAAACAGCTGCTAACAGCAAACATCTCTTATTCCTTAGTACTATCACCTGAACTCAAACAAGACGTTTTGGAGAACGTCATAACTAAACTTCACTGGAGCAGACCAGAGAGAAAAAAACACTTAGGGGAAATAAAACTACGAAACTTCTTATCTCAAGGAAAGCTAAATCTAGAGCTCTTATTAACCGCCTCGGTGGCGTAGTTAGTTAACGCGCTTGTCGTGTTGAGCTCGAATGCTGAGGACTGGGAGATCGAGGTTCGAGTCTCGGTCATGTGAACTGGGAGGTTCCTAAATGGTTTTCTACTCTCCCTCCACGCAAATGCGGGTTCACTTCCTCTAATTCAACCTTACCAATTCCTAAATCCATTTACGTAATTAGTACTTAAAGCGTATAACCCGAACGGGTAGTAAGACGTGGTACTAAATTTTAATTAGAGCTCTTATTCATCAAGTCTAGTCTCATATCTGCGCAAATATGCTTAAAAATTCGTTGAAAATGAGCTAGTGCCACATTTTCACAAATTGTTTTCAATTAATAAAGCTCAAATTATGGAGTTGTTAAGGAAAAAGAACCCTGTTGGAATCCTTAGACTTTATTTAGGCGTGAACCATATTTTTAAATAACGAATTGTAGAATTACATATTGCGGTACAGCTGAACATCTGCACGGGGATTTCTCACCTGTCGAGGCGGTCCCCTTGAGAATCATACAAATAAGCGGTATTGTTTCAAAAAGAACAACTCGAGATTAGCTGAGGAGTTATAACCTTTCAAGATAATATTTTCATTGTTATTTTGTTACATCTCACTAGATATTTAATAAGCTTCCATTAATATAATGATTGTCTGAAGTAATTACGGACTGTAATCGTATCATTTAAATGTTCCCCCTACCTGCTTCGGTGGCAGAATAGTCTAACGATCTACTCTAGCATTAGACTAGACGGCCGATGATGGGGATATCGAGGTTCGAATATTTCTCGGGTGTACAGAGGGTGGTTTTCCCCTAAATGTTTCTCTACTCTCCTTACACACAAATGCGGGTAACTTCATCTAAATATAGACTTCCTAACCCCTAAAACCATTAGTGTAATTGGTACATAAGCGTACAACCTGAACAGGTAGTAAGACGCGGTGCTAAACAAAATTGTTCCCTCTCATATTAATTTAAAAACTGTGTGGGTGGTTTGAAACGACTGATAAGCCACATACTACGTTGTCTGTTATCAAAAAATATTGAGTAATTAACCTTGAACCTTTTTTATAGATGCAATCAACTTCAACAAAGTGTGACAAGTATGTACAGTCCGTTTACCCAGAGAGAAGAGATGAATTACACTTTATCCCTATCTTATAAGCTACGCCATAGTGGAACAATCAAAGGTAAGCTTCCTACTTTTCAGGGTAAATAAAAGGCTTTCATTTGGACGGATTTTACTAACGGTAGTATGAGAAATGGATGGTAAGAAATGACACATTTTTATTAACTATTTCGTGTGACATTAGCTTATTTTGATTTATCTGTCATCAAACTAAGATTGCTTTGTTAATAATAATACTAATAAGATACGTTTGAGTGAAGGCCTTCGCTTAGAACGTAGATGTGCCAGCGCTAAATCAAATGGCCTTGTTTTATTTTTACTTTTATAGTAACACGTCTTATTACCCGTTCGGGTTATACTCCTATGTAATAATTAACACTAATGAGTTAGGGATTAGAAAGTCTTAATTTAAAGGAAATGCACACGTATTTGCGTATAGGGAGAGTGAAAAACCATTTAGGAAAAAAAACTCAGTGTACCCAACTGGGATTGAACCTCAATCTCCCCTTCACCAGCAGTATAGTCCAACACGAGATTAGCGCGTTAGACTACGCGGCCATCGAAGCGGATTGAATGTACTTGTTAAAAAAAAATTTATGACATAGTTAAGTTGACAATTAAAGTAATTGTTTTCTGTCCACACAGTATATTTTAACTAGCTGGCCCGTTGACACATCAAGCGTCAATTTTGAAGTGACACCTGCAACCTTTAGATTTTAGAAACATAAATAGGAAATTCAATAATCTAGTTAGAATATTTTAATTTTAATCCCAAATTAAAAATTACCCTTTTCGAGTAGTTTTGCTATTTAAACATTATGGTTATATCCTCAGCGTGTAAGCTTTCAATAATTATTTTATGAATAAAATAGTCGTTATAAATTCGATATTTTAAAAAGTAAATTTATTATTATTATCATCACGTCTTAATATCCGTTTGAGCTGTACGCACTTAAGTTAATGTGTAATGGTGGGGTGATTGTGAGATGAAATGGAGGACCTAAAGTTTAACTTAGGACTCGAACCACGGTGGATGCTGTCATTCCCAACATTCACAAGTTGTGATTAATTCACGTCTTGTCAGAGGTGAAGAAAGAGTTTGTAAATCAGATAAATCTGTGCCGGGAGCAAGGATTGATCCCCGGACCCCCAGCACAGACGTCTGACACCCTACCCCTTGACCGCCAGGTCACCCAAGTAAATTAATGCTTCACCTTTTAGATTAATACATTATTTCAAGTTAATGATTTTATAATTTATTGCTTATATAAATGTAAATATCGTATTATGTGTACAAATTATGTAAATTATCTGTGTGTGTAAACTGTACTAACTTGAATAAAATAATTGATGCCTTTTAAAAGTTTGATACCAGTGAGGGTAGCGTAGTAGTTATGACTCATTACTCTTAGGCGTAGAATCAGATTTTAAATACAATCCGAAGAAATTATTATCACGGTAGAGTTTTTCAATAATATGAAGAGTATTATAGCTTCCTTAAGGACGTTGCCTACCTGTGACGTCACAGCAGGTCAAGATAGGATTGCCCATGTTAGTGAATTTACGTTTAATTTAGCCAATTTTAAAGATATAATGTAGAAACAAGAACAAAAAATTTCTAAATAATTCTCTAAATAGTCCTACAGTGTCACAAAATTATTATTTTGTATCTTTAAATAATTTTTTATGAAAGTATGTTTTTAGAAATCATCTACAACTTAGACTATTAGGTTTGGTAAAAAAAAAATGGCCTGTAGGAGTATTCCTGCCAGGATGTAGATTAAAAAAAGTCTGTGGTAGTATCTATCTATCTAAAATAGGAAACAATAAACAGTAATTTTAAAAAGCAAGTCAATGTTTTCAGTGCACAAGTAGTATAGTGGCTGTGTAAACTCGTCAGAAGAAGAGGGCAAGGGTTATCAGTAGATAAAAAAGAGGCTTCGTAGGGTGAACTACTAGTTTTCTTCCCTCTATTTATATTTGGTACATTAGTGTCTAAGTATAATCGCGTTTAGAATGCTTAAGTACACCACGCTACCACGCTATACCACGCTATACCACGCTAAGAGGCAACCTGTTTCCCAAAATTGTTTCGAAATTTCCAAGTAAGCAACGTCGTTAAAGAGTAGATAGAGAAATAAGTCAAAGGAAAAATTCATGATTATGTATAAATATTCGCTTATTTGTTCGTTAATGAATAAGTCCTTTAAAACCTATCTTGTTTAATGCTTATAATTTTCAAGACTTGCATTAATTTTCAAACAATTTTCAATAAATTTTACAAGGGTCTTAACTTGGTCAATAACGCGTCCAACTACTAGTTTAAGTGACCAGGTTTCGTTCCTAGGACGGGCGAACAAATTATCACTTGATAAAATTGTGACTTCCCCTTTTAAAATGATGAGTTTACTGCTTTAGGTTTGGGTGTTGTGTTTGTTCTCGAGTTAAGTTAGGTTGTGATTAATATTCTGTCAGGGGGAGCCAAAAAAACGATCCAGAATAGTGACATTATCGACACTTCCAAAACAATCAACCTTAGGTAAAATGCCTGAACTATACCCAATTGCAAAACTGGAAAAAGTACCAACTTTGCTTTAGCACATGTCTACCAGAGGTTAGGCTAGGTTAGGTTAATTAATTTATAACACCACGTCTTACTACCAGTTCAGGCTATACGCATATATAATAATTATTCTAATAGGATAGGGAAAAGGAAGGGAGAATTTTAGAGGTAATATACCCGCATTTTCTTGGCAGGATAGTGGGAAACCATTTAGAGAAACCCACTTCGGTGGCCACATGGTCTAACGCACCACTCTCGTGTTGGACTAGTTTACTGAAGATGGGGAGATCAGGGTTCGATTCCGGTCGGGTGCACTAAGGGTGGTTTTCCCTAAATGGTTTTCCACTCTCCCCTATGCAAATTCGGGTGCATTACCTCTAAATAAAACCTTCCTAATCCCAAACACATTAGTGTAATTAGTACATAGGCGTAAAATAGGAACGGGAAGTAAGACGCGGTGCTAATAAAAAATAAAATAAAACATTTAGAGAAAACCACTCTCAGTAGACCCGACCGGGATTTGAGCCCTGATCTCCCAATCATCAGCATACCAGTTTAATACGAGATTAACGCCTTATACCATTTGGCCACTGAAGCGGGATGTAGATTAATTAAAGTTCGCTGTTTGTCTTTTGAAGGACAGCGGATTCTCTTAAAGATTTTTACTTTGAGATTTGTGTGTGGATTATTCACAAGTTTAGCCCACCTATCTAAAGAAATAAGATGAGTAAAGTATCTATAAAGTGAATGACCCAATATTATAAGTGGAGAAAGTATGGAAAATCGTTAATCGTTATTATAACTACTACTCATTGTACCGAGTCTATAGCCAGGTGTGCAAATCATCACAAACATTTTACTGATTTTAATGTATATAAGAGGCGTTTTAAATCGTACCTAGTTCCGAGGGTGATGGTGTATTCTAAGCTTGAAGTGACGTAACGAGCTTATAGTGCACATTCCCCACAAGCGCACACAGGCATGGAATTACACACATCGTCAAATAAAACACGCGTGATTCTAGGTGTTACCTCACCGAATAATCACTTAATTATATCCCTGCTGGGATGATAATGTGATCGATTAAAAGGTCAGTCAGTCGGCCAGGAGAGTTGCGGGTAATTTGATCATATTTGTTAGTTTCTGACATTCGGGTTCTAAGAATGGATTTATATCAGCATATAATTTACATTTTTTTATTATTATTATTTATCACCGCGTCTTACTACCCGTTCGGGTTATACGCTTTAAGTACTAATTACGCTAATGGATTAGGAATTGGGAAGGTTGAGTTAGAGGAAGTGAACCCGCATTTGCGTTGAAGGAGAGTGGAAAACCATTTAGGAAAAACCACCCCCAGTTAACCCGACCGAGATTCGAACCTCAATCTCCCCGTCCTCAGCAGTCGAGCTCAACGCGACAAGTGCGTTAGCCAACTACGCCACCGAGGTGGGTCATATGATTTACAAACTGGATTAACTTATAAGTATACACTCGCCAATAAAAACACGACACCATCACCGGGAATTTTAGTCTTTGGAAAATAAGACGAATCCAGATATAATACATTATTTTAAGAATTTCCTGGAACCAGACCGAGGTATTCTATACCAGTAGTCGGCTTCCTTGTGCAACTATACCATGGTGGAGGCCTATTTGTCCTTGAGATTATAATATATTATTTTATTTCGTAGTACACGTCCGACCTTGAAATATATAGTGCGTGAGCTAAGATACCTAAACCGTGTGTGTGCACCACCTCTGGTTATCCGCATAATAAGACTATTGTTTTAGGAATGAATAATGCATAATTTAGAGGAGATGTAACCGCATTTGCGTCGAAGAAGAGCTGCAAACCATTTATCGAAAGTTACCCTCACTGCACCCAACTAGTATTCGAAAAACGGTGTCCCCGTCAATCCAAAAGATTGCAAGAATGGTGCCCCAAAGTGGGAGTGAAGGAACTCTAAGTTAAGGAAAGTATTTATGTAGTTCTTATATCAAAATTTTGTTTTGGTTACAGGAAATCAATTAATTCTCCTGTAGAAACATTGAATTTAATTTTCTTCACATAGTAATTCAAAAGTTCTTGAATATTAATTTGTCAAGGCTATACTAGAATTTAATGACGACTTTTTCTATTCATTCAGAAAGTTTCTCTTCAAAAGCGGCTATACTCATGACATATAGTCAACAACTGTTTATATCACCATGTGAAGAAAATTAAACTCTATATTTCTACTGGAGCAATAGATTACTTATTTTGGCAAAATAAAATAATGATTTTTCTCTCAAAACTGCAAAAACACCGGTCATTTCTCGCCTCCCCTTCCACTCCACCTTGAGTCCTTGTGTCCACCGATGCGAGATTTCCCTCATTTAGTTTCTACTCTCTCTCTCTCTCTCTCTTCACGCAGATTGAGTACACTTCCTCATTCTTACCCTGTAGGTGCAACCCCTAAACTCTAGGATAGCTCGATTGGCTGGTAAGGCGCGGCGTGGCAATGGAAAGTTTTCAAATCTTTGGTAATTAACTTATTTTCTTATATTGAATGAAAACTGTTGATTGAAAAAGTATTTGCCTCTGAATGGCACACGTCCATCGAAGACTTTAGTCGTTTACCCCTGAAAGGCAGCAGTCTTACCTTGACGGACTAATCTATGATTTAACCAATAAGTTGTGCCATAGTGGATCCATGCAAGGTGAGCTTCCTGCCTTTCAGGGATAAACGATGGATACACGCGGACGCATGGCGATAACAAATTCTGTACTCAAGTCATATTCGTAAAGCTCATATTTTAATAAAATCAGAGTATACGACACTATTTAATTGTATAACCACTACATCTATTACTGGAATATTCCCATAACAAAATGTTATAGTTTTAATTGACAACCCAAGGAAAGTTTCTCTGATTGGACTTTGTCTTTATATTTTTTCCCCCATTTGCAATTACTCTTTTATATGTATCTGTCATCATGTAACATACAAAAGAAAAAGACCTAATGAATTTGGATTACGTATTTAATTGGAAATAAAACATCCACCAAACGAGTTTCAGAATTTTTTTTTAATTGGGCGTTAGGGGTGAGGGGACTGGGGAATGGAGAAGAGGACATAACATTTATCTAAACCAATGTATCTGTGCTTTTTAATGAGTGGAAATTTTAGGGGCACTTAATGTGTATAACTATATGTAAACTTAAATGTTAATACGTAGGCTTGGTCTTAAAATTTAGCCTTTACAAATAGATTAATCTCTCTTTTATAATTTTAGCTAGTATTTTTCAAGCGTATATTAAAAGTATTATAAACTCTCCACGTGATAGTGGGGAAATGACAAGCCTGCACCCCACTCTCCTTTTCACCCTTTAGTCCTCCAATGATACAACCACCTTCATTACCCCCCGCGGAGCTACACCACTGCCTTCATCGTAATACAATCTTTGGAAATCCGTGCAATTGAATACAACCTGTGTTTATTTCTTCTAATAAAGCTAAGCTAGGTAAAGAAGAAACGTAGTACTAATTAATAATCGTGGTTTAGTGCAAAACAGAAGAACAAAACATCTTGATAGTAAGTTTTACTTTCAGACCGCATCTACCTAATAAGGCAGTCGGATTAGTAAAATTACACCTGATTGGGATTTAAGTCCTGTATCTCGATACAACGATTGTCGTGTAAGGCCTAAGGATTATATCTTTGGCGATTTGCTATTTTACTAAAATATTTTGTTGGGTAAATGTAAAAGAAATAATATGTGCTGTATTTGGTTATTCTAAATCAAGAGACAGAAAAACGGATTATTTTATGATTTGTTAAGCGAATTTGTCACACATATTATGTGACTTTCGTCTACCATGGAAGGTGGTAAGCTTACCTTGCATTATTCTACTATGGTGCAGGTTATAAGATATATTCATATTTTAATACGTCAAGATAAGACAGCTACCCCTCAGGGTAAACGAAGTTACATAGTAAACATGTTTTATTTAAAATCACGTCTATATATCTACTCAAAATAATTTTCTGTACTTCTTAAATTTATTTTCTATATTATGTTACTAAATTGATTTATCACAGGTATAATTACATTAATAACCTATTATAAGTAGAAGTATACTAATTATATATTATATTACTAGAATAAAGAAAGCCCAATTAAGTCATGGAAGGTGTTTCTATATGAATAAACTCGCGTTTGAGTTACTTTTTTTGTTTGAATTTTGTAGTTTGTCACCCTTATAGAAACAAAACACATTTAAAATATAAACATTTGTCCCATGGGATATCCTTGCTATCAAAGGGTTTGCACACTTACCCCGCCCATCGTATGCCGGCAACCACCAAGTAGAATATCCCGGACACAACCCCCGCCAGAATACCGACGGAGACGCTTCCGGATATAAGCGTCGAGAGGTTAGGCATCTTTCGTTCAGAGCATCACGACGCACATAGACTTGGGAGATCAAGCGCCGTTTCTGGATCCGAATACACCAGTTGAATTCAGTTTTATTTTCTCAGACACCAAACCATAAAACTACGATAATATTTTCACTTTTAAAACACTTCACACTTGCGATAATGATATTTTAGTTTCGGTATCATAACTTAGTTTCGTGGGTAATTAGATGTTTCATTCACACATGACTCGGGATGCTTTGATGATCACTTCCCCCGCGTGAGCTTTGCAAAGTTGCTGTGGTTCTTTCGAAACTGACCAAAGTATAGAGGTTATGATTGGGAGAAACCAAGTTAGAACTCCTAAAACCACTCGTCTGAGGGAGTGGAGTAAAAGTAGTCCGAAATGGTGCTGAAGAGAGAGAGAGAGTTGGTGCAGTCACCGTGTGTGAAGACGATATGTTGTCTAACGAGTTGTTCAGGTGTAAGATGGTTCTCGTTCGTTCATAGTGCGCGCCCGCTCACCTGAGAGATAAGGGACTGCCTGCCTTCACCGAGCCGGGACCTTCTCGAAGCGCGGGGGGGGAAGGGGGGGGAAGAGGGGGCTTTCGTCATGCCGTGACGTCATTTCATTACCTTGACCATTGAGCACTTGCTTGGGAGAATAAGAAGGCAACATTGACTAAACGTAGACTAAAAAAAAATAAGTTGAATAACAACAACAACAGAATGTGTTCGTAAATAAAACATGAAGTTTAATGGTTACGCCCGGGATGTAAAATATAAAAAGAAGATTACCCGAGACAACCCTGAGTGAAATCCCTGCTGAAGGGTTTGCCACCAAATGTAGCGAGGGATTAAGATTATTTTACCAAGATTTTTATATGATTTATAACATCGCTTGGAAAGAGTATATAGTGTTTAAATCATTAAAAAATTCCTACACAATAGGTATTTTGTAAGCATTAAGAGGGTAACGTCAGCGATATTCTAAAATTAAAGTTGCCAATATGTTCATACGACCTCATATGTTTTAAATGCATAAACAAAATGCAAACCCGTACCGGTGAGAACGTCGTCTGAATGTCAAACTCATTGGACTGGTTTGTGATGGTGGAGGTTAAGGTTTGAAACCCGGCTGGTTGTATTAAGGGTATTTTTGCTTTAATTGTTTCCAGCGTGCTCTTCGCAAATAGGATTGCGTTTACTATGAGTTCTACTTTCGATATGTTCACTACATTTTAGTAATTAATTTACAAGCACATAGGCTAAACGATTAATGAATTGGGGTGAAAAAACCCACAAAAAATAAATAAAGAAGCGGAGGCCATAAGTAATAAAATTCCCCAAATTCGGCGTGAGCGTGGATTACAAAGGTGAAATTGAGGAGCGTGATTGGAGGAAAATCGACCACACAAACTTGAAGAGGAAGGGAAAACCCACAAATAAAAATCATATGCAAAGTGAGACTCATTCCCACGCCCAGTGCACCTGGCTGAGATTTGAACCTTAGCCTCTCCGTCCACGGCATTGTGAGCCTGACGTCTTAGTCCACGTGATCTTTGGCACTGATCTTAAGAATTATTACAATCAATACCCGCATAGGTGGTCACGTGGACTTAATGTCAGGATCACTCTCAGTAGTTTTTTTAGCGCCGCGTCTTACTACCTGTTTAGGTTAAACGCCTATATACTAATTGCACTGAATGCGTTAGGGATGAGGAAGATTGAATTTAGAGAAAGTGCACCTGCATTTGCGTGGAGGAAGAGTGGAAAACTATTTATAAAAACCATCCTCAGTACCTCAGTAGACCCGACCGGTATTGAACCCCTACCTCCCCACCTTTAACAGTCTAGTCTAACATGAAAGTAGCGCATTAGATCATGCGGCCAACGAAGCGGGTTGGGTAGTTTTACTTAAATAATGTTTATCACTCTTGTCCCCACGCAAATGCAGATACATTTTGTCTAAATTATCTCTTTCTAATCCTTATGCCCCAATAGCATTATTAGCGAATAAATAGGCTGGATAGTGGAACACAGTGGTGTGTTTATATTGTTACTCGCTTTGCTCGTTGGGGGCTCCGCTCCCAAACCCCCAGTGGGTTTTCTTTGCAAGTGGATGTAAACTAATGTAATTCCAGAGCCCTTTTTTGATAGGTCTTACCGTTTAGACACAAGAGACCTCCAAAGAAAGGTCCGTACCGACTTTAAAGTTGCTCCGCCATTTTGAATTTTTTCAGTGGTTAAAATTGTTTTCCTTTAATTTTTGGAGTTTTCCCATCGGTTACAGGCTAGAAGCTAGAAGTTGTCCAAATTTCAAGTTTCTATCTCATATTGAAGTGGGTAAACATTAATGTCAGTGAGTGAGCAAGTCAGCCGTATTGATTTATAGTAGTATAATTTGGTACGAATCTCAAAACATTGCACTGGGAGGTGGTTTTCCAAGATGTGGTGTTCATTGTTATTTTAATATCCTCTTCCCAGACAAATTCTTACGTATTTCATTGAAATTTCCCTTCCTCTTCCCTTGTCCTTATATCAGTGTAAGTTGCGCGGGCAGGGAGACTGTAGCAAAATGATGTCTGCTCATGCGCAGGAAGGGTTGTTCAAACCGCGAGGAGTCTAACATGACATTATTGTATGTGTGGATTGTTTTTAATTGAAACACCAATCTTTATGATATTATAGTTATCATCGATTAATGGAATGAGCTTACAATCACACTTGATATGCTGTGGTGGCCTAGATAAGAACAAATGAAATTAGCCGAATAGGTTTTAACGTGTTTGCCTCTTGATAAGAGCTGTTTGTGTATACATTTACATACATTACTGGGAGTAACGTCAACCTATCATAGGTTATCTCCAAATAGCCATCACCATTACGAAACCTAAATGTATGAACTTCAAATAAGTTTTGCAATATTTTTATTATTTGAAAAATTAGTTTTATTTCACTGTGTCCGGGCTAACCGCATATTTAGACTAATGGGGTAGGGAGGAAGAAGGAATAATAATTAAGAGGAAGTGTAACAGCATTTTCGTGAGGAATAGTGTGAAATCATTAAGGAATAATCCCTTGGAGATTAGAACCTCAGCCTCCATATCAACAGAAAATCAAACCAGACGAAGAAGCCAATTTAGCTCACGCGTCCGTTGATGCGGGTACTAGAAATAAATAATACTATTACAATAGTGTAATATAATTGTATATAACTTAAGTATAGCTATTTTAGAAACAATAAGACATGGCTATATTTACATATTCATACTGAGTCACTTAATAAAATGGATGGTTCCATTTATTTACGTTCAAATAAAATATGTCCGGTTGAAATGATAACAGTTTCAACCTTAGACCTATTTCACATAGAGCTTGTTTAGGTATTTTGATTTGTAAGGAGTGTATAAAATCCATTTTATCAAACATTTATATCCTGGGCCAAAGTATTGGGTGTCCCACAGCCTTATAATAGAGTTCTGTGTACTCAAAACAAACAAACACGTGACAAGAATTAATCCAAGTGATTTTGTGTGAAGAAATGTGAGCTATGAAAATACACGAACCCCTCAAAATAACTCTCTGGGTTTTCAGTAAGTCCGTGGCCCCTAGACTTGGAAACACTGTCGTCTCACATCATAATAAATATGTACTTATTTTGTCCTTCCGCCACAAAACAATTAATACCTTCACCAAGGAGAAACGTATTTCTATAAAATTTACTATTTTTATGTTTGTCACTAAAAATAACACCAGCGAGCTTTACCAAAAATGATCACAAATAACCACAAAAGCACAAAACTTTGTCGTATCCAAGCGAACCTAGTGCTTTCTGAGTACGATAGAAAACCTATACATAAACAGGGCCGTATTTATGATATATCAAGGGATGTACGATGCTTTAAACAATTTTATTTTTATTCTAACAAAAAATAGTCCGGTTTCAACAACTTAAATGTCTCACAATTCAAAAGATAGATAGCTAAAATTCACATAGATTTTCAATTTTTCTTATTCTATGCTGTTCTTTACACTCCTGTTACCCGTAAAGATATCAGTTGTATCTTATATTATTTCCTTAGTTATATCTTATAGGCACCATGTTTAGCCGTTTATGGCGAAAGTGGGAACGGACTAAGCGCCGGTGGGGAAAAGTTTTGAATCTTCGAATCTGTACAGCTTTTAGTAAACGTACAGAAATGTGTCAGAAATAACCAGAATAATGATTATTTATTGTTTACAAATAAAAATCTTGATTACGATTCTTATCAATAATTTAAGAAGTAATTAGGTTTACTTAAAAGATTAGACCTAAATTTAAGATGGAGAATCAATTTGCCATCATCACTATACTATAAAGCCACTCACTCACTGACATTAATGTTTACCCACTTCCAGATGAGTTAGAAACTTGAAATTTGGCAAACTTCTAGCTTCTAGCTTGTAACCAACGGTAAATTTCCAAAAAGTTAACAAATTTAATTTATAACCCCGAAAAAAAATTAAAACGGTGGAACAACTTTAAAGTTGGTGCGGACCTTTCTTTGGAGGTCTCTCTTGGCTAAACGGTAAGACCTATCAAAAAACGGATTGCACCAGAGATAGATGTTTTGATTTTAGGTAAATTTTGAACATTTTACACAATTTTTTTTTTAATTTGACACTTATTGGACAACTAGAATCATAAAATTGTAAAAATAAATCAACGTTCAAAACAACGCTGGAATTACATTAGTTTACACTCACTGGGGGTTTGGGGTGGAGCCCACAACGAGCAAAGCAAGTATAACCTATAAAATTGTAAGGTGGACGTGTGTAGGTATTGCATATTATAGTGATAGATTATACATATTCTAGGCCATTATCTATAAATTAGCAATACATAACTTGAGAGGAACTAGTCATTATTTTGCCAAAAGACCATTAGGTATAACAATGACATTTATAAGCTATTATAGGGACTAAAAATGTTAATGTGTACTGAGATTAGTTTAAGCTACAAGAACAAATATATTGACCTTGATTGGTTTCTTGACCTAGTTATTGACTTTGTTCATCTATGAGAAAATCAGGATTCATTAAAGTATAAAATATATCTATTTGATTCTTTCTATTTAATGCTTGCACACACTTTGGTTTTTCTTCATTTCATGGCCTAACAGAAAAGTATTCGAATTATTATTTATTTCTTAGTTATTTTAATCTTGAGTTTAATATTCCATAATATAGCTCTTATTTTCTATTCTGACACGTTTTATTGATTCAATGTATCAAAATTAATGTTACACAACTAAGTTTAAATGTATGTTGAACAGCAATAAGCACAGCTTGGCTGAGTATTTAAATATTCTGCCACCACCACCAGCGCATGGGCTTATACGCCAAACCATAATGAAAATATACTAAGTAAGTTTGCTACCTTTCAGGGTGAACGAAGTATACATAGCAAATTAATATTCATATGAAAAAATAGGCAGTAATGAAAGTGCATATTTTAATATCTACTTGATTTAAAATCTTAGGCCGAAATAGTATGTTAAACAGTTTTTGCAATAAAATATTTTTGAAATGGATTCGGCTTCGGTATTATTTGATATATAAGTGTGGAATGCCAGGCTGCCACCGTGGTTCGGATTCCACGTTAAACTGTAGGTCCTTTATTTCATCTCACAATCACCCTACCATTACACATTAGCGTAAGTGCGTATAACCCGAACGGGTAGTAAGACGCAGTGCTAATAATATAATAATAATAATAATAATAATAATAATAATAATAATAATAATTTGATATATTTGCTTCGAATTTAAAAAGTGGATTTTTAGCGTAATTCAGAGCTTGCGGAATGTTACGAGTTCCACTTGGTAAGAAGTTAAATCCATCATGGCAGACCTTGCACGTTTTTTTTTATCGCGATATCAATAGTTTGAGATAATGTTGATCTTTATTGACGAACCATTATGACGTAGTCTCTACGTGGTAACATTCGTCACACACAGGTTGAAATGTTATTATTATTATTTATTTATTATTATTATTATTTATTATTATTATTATTAGCACCGCGTCTTACTACCCATTAGGGTTATACGCACTTACTCTAATGTGTAATGGTAGGGTGATTGTGAGATGAAATGAAGGACCTACAGTTTAACGTGGAATCCAAACCACGGTGGAGGCCTGGCATTCCCCACATTCACAAGATGTCTTGTCAAAGGTGAAGGAAGGGTTTGGTAGGTTGAAATGTTCTCAACTAGAAAGTATTTCATAACGATAATCTCTGGTTTAATACTGACAATATCAAAAATTATTTGCGATATTTTTTTAAATATTACGTTTAACAAATGGACTATTAACAGCTAAGTGCTTAATCAAAGAGGTATAAAGTAATGTCGAGAGCTCGTAAACACTAATACTAAAATAAAGCTAATTTGTAGATTTAATAGAGGACCGTGCTTAGAGTATTGCACACGCTTTAAAAAAATTGTAAGCCAAGATTGCTTGATGTGAGCTTCAGGATGATAGCTTGAACCCAAAACAAAACTCTCAAGGGTAACGTCAAACACCTCAGGCAAGATAGCGTCAGATCTTCCTACGAGTGGGCATTAGAATCACCTTTTAGAAAATACAAACACCATTTTTCGGTCAACAATGGTATAGTTTTACTAGATTTTTAGTGTTCTTTAATAAGTATTGAAAGTATCTATTAAAAGTGACAGATTATATGACTTGACGATCTACTGGTTGACCACGACCGTTAGTTTGGTCGATCGATTAAAGAAATTGAGAGAAAGAAAATTAAAGAGAGGGTTTGCAGATTTTTTCAAATCAACATTAGAACATTCAATATTGAAGTTGTCTGACTGATGACCATTTAAAATCCAAACTTTGTTTATGACAGAGTAATTATGAACTCTCATTCAACAAACTATCATAAAATTATGTGGTATCGTGTATCGACTTCAAAGTCAACTGTTTAGTGAGAAGATACTTTTTCAGGGAAATTATGTATATTATGTGATTTGATGCTAAACTCAGTTTCAGTTTGTGAAAGGACTATAAGTTCTTATATACAACATAATTTTACCATTAAAACACAAAATTGGGTTATTAATTTTTTACCACTGAAACAAACAGAATAACCCTATGGTACCGTAGTAGATCACAAAGGATTTTCCTTTTCTAGAGTAGTTCCCTAGATCAAAAAGTCTGGACACTCCAGGTGTAGAGGAAGCATTGGCTGACTTTAAGAGGGCGTTCACGCGACATGGTTTCTGTTGTACGAGTTTTTGTAGTACGAGTGAGTTCGGATTACTACTAGTCGAATTTGATCTGATAAAAACGGCATGATTTGCCCATGAATAAACTCATTCGAAAAAATTCCTTCATCGAGCATGGATCGAATTTTTATCATTGGTTTCATGTTTTTTTTACAAGCGTCTTTGATGACAGTACAAGCGTTTATATTACAATATTAATTTTAAATTAAGAACAATACGGGTAACCTGGTGGTCTAGGGGTAAGGTGTCAGACTTCTATGCTGGTATCCGGGGTTCAATCCTCGGTACCGGTATAGATTTATCTGATTGCCAAACCCTTCCTTCACCTCTGACAAGACGTGTATTAATCACAACTTGTGAATGTGAGGAATGCCAGGTCTCCACCGTGGTTCGGATTCCACGTTAAACTGTAGGTCCTCCATTTCATCTCACATTCACCCTACCATTGCACATTAGCGTAAGTGCGTATAACCCGAATGGGTAGTAAGACGCGGTGCTAATAATAATAAAAACAATACGCAAGATGTAAGTGCAACAAATGAATAATGGGCAGGCTGCACGTGTTTCCAACTCTATTAAAATACTTTGGAGTAAAAATGAAGTAAAGTTTAGGAGTGTCTGTGCACCAACAAAGGCTCTCAGAGGACCTAATAAAACTTAATAAAATATCTTAAGTTTTCACCTCGTGGTATATTCAAGAACTTTTATTTTTCATGTAGAATATCTTTAAAATTTTAGGGTCGTATTATGTGTGAGATCGTACTATAATCGGGCCAATACGATATTTAGTTATTATATTACCCCACTAACGAAGTCAATGTATCGTTGTCACTTCACTTGCCATTATTACCTTGACTCTCTAGCACCGAATTATTACGAGAATAAGACAAGCACAAAGGCTGCCAGACAATTGTTTAGTCGGATCGTGTGAAAGTGGTCTTCTTCCCCCGCCCCCCTTCCCCCTTCCCTCTCCTACAGTCCACTACATGTCAAAGTCATCCGGCCAATCTGCCGGACACGACAATAGGATATTATAGTGAGAGCATCCGACTACTAAACGAGTCGGCCACGACTTCTGATCGGAAGACTAAACAGTTGGATTGTGTGAAAGACGCCATATCACCTAATTTATTAGTAGACACACGAGAAAAACTTGTACGGTAGAAACTCTTTCGTGTGAAAGGGCACTTGAGTTGTCACCCAATACGCTTGTAGATTTATTTGAGGTATTTAACACGCACTTTCTAAACTGACTGATTATATCAGCGCACGAGTATTTCTAAGAGCGAGATCGAAAGAGCATACCAATTTTATTGGGATATATATTTACAAATACCTTCCAGGGTTATTTTACAAGCCACAATCGACATGGGAACGATGGTTTTATTTCCCCTCCGGAGGAAGTTGTGCTACAGATTTTATTGCTCAAGAAAAATCCGTCGACCCAGTATAGGTTTGGACCCACGAACATAGGATCCTGAGGCGAGCACTTTACCTCAAGACCACTGAGGTCGACCTTGAGATGATCAGCATTAGAAAGGTGAAGACGAATGTTTGGCTTTATTGTGCACTTTGCATATTTAACATAATGATCCACGTAGGCAGTAAACTTTCATTAGCCATTCTTCATAGCTCACGAACTATACGTTATTTTTATTTTGATTGATTCAATTTAAGATGTTTAGGACAGGTGTCCCACGGGCTCGATGTGGCCATATTCATGATTTTGTACGGCCCACGGATCTTAATATGAACCAACATGCAATTTGGCCCTAATCTTCTTTTTATAAAGATCAAAGAAATACAACATTGTCTTAAGTGATATTTGTGACTGACTGCTCGGGACTCGATCCACGCCCGGCTGGAAACTAAGACTGGGGTTCCACATGGTCACACCAGCGGCAGTTCCGGCGTTATGATAGTCTCGAACATTCTACGTGTTGCTAGGTCCTTCCTTTTCTTGTCGTGTTACCACCGACTGACCTAGGTGAGAACGACAACTAAGGGGCCGGGATCTATTATTTAAATATTCAAAATTCTCTTTCGTCGTAATGGGGGGAGATATTTATCAAAATTATAATCTAGGACTTAACTTATATAAACTTTAACTTTGAAATGTTTCACACCGCTCGTGGCAAATGCGGTCGCCTTTCTCCTTATGCGAGATTTATTTCAATTGGTCTGGGCAATTTCTCTTTAATTGTATATCTAATTTAATGGATGTATTTTCAGGCCACGCTGTGGCAAACCTTGTGTCTCGGGCTTACCACCCGTTCTCTCATGATATCTTGAGCTTATATATTGTATTTCAGTTATCTTGTTAACTGATCAAAGGTAGAGCACAGGACACTTGTAGATTAGTTTGGGACTTGGTCCTAAGATAGATTCTGTATTATTACCATTCAACATTATGTTGATTTCTTTGATTTGAAGGCGCGTATTTATTTTTCTTGTTATTATTACCTAAGTTTGAATGTTTGTAGGGGTTACGATGAAGTACAGTTTTTTGCGTCTATTACTCTAGCTAAAGGAACTATAGACTTTTGACTCTCTGTAAGGGCCATGTAAATTTCAAATTTAACATGATATGTGATCATGATTATTGCGTTTTGCTTGAAGGCACGTGTTTGGGTGAATTCCCATATTGGTTTTGATGTTAATAAATGTAGAAATATCAGATAGGAGTAATGACGGAGTTATTATGTTTCTCTTTAAATGCGCGGGATATTCAACTTTGAACCATAGACTTCCATGATTACTATTAATATTAGTGTTGTACTGACAACCAACTCATTATTGTATGTTTCTCTTTTTATTTTCAGGTATTGCAAAGTCTTGTAATTCCATTATATAATTGAGTTTTTGAAGTTATATTTCTTTAGGCGCGTTATGAAAAAATGATGAGAGTGAAATTTTAAGATGCGCGCGCATCACTGTAACACAAAAGTAACAGGTTGAAGTTAAACCGCTCATTAAGTCTCGAAAAAAAAAAAGCTACCAACAAAATAGAAATAGAACCTCTGTTAGTCGCGCATGTTGGTACGCTCGTCGCCTCTGATCACTGTTTTCATATATATAATATTTTTCCACATGTTTCTAGTTTCTACATTCACAACACGTGTTTTAGTTTCATACAAGTGCGAATTATATATGTGCTAATAAATTATATTCAGTAGTGATTTAAATTGAATATTTTGATTAATATTATTTACTATTCGTAAATATTAGTGAAAAAAATTGTGCTTTTAGACTTTTTCAAGTGCTCCAATATAATTGAGGTTAACTATCCGTATGTATTATTTATTGATATAAATTAAAATATTATTATTTAACATAATTAATACTAAATATTATTAAATTATTTTTTATTTTTTAATTATGCCAAAGAAGTATAACTTCTCACGCGCGTACATAAGTACACACACCCATTTTTTTTTTAATCTGAAAGGATAAGTGCTTCACGCCATGTTATTATATTTTGTTATATTTATGTATTTACTATTTTTGATTGTTCTAAATAAAATAAACAAACTTTGTTATTGTTAGATAAACTTCTTAACTGATTTCCCCTTCACGCTTCCTAATATTTTTACAAGAGGTTTACACAAACATTCGAGAGGTGCTTACCAACAATCCAGGAAAATTACTTTGGCATCAAATTTAAAGTCCGATATTAACACCATTGTTGCAAATCAAGGGTTTCAATTTTTAAAATAAAAAATAGAGGGTTAGTTTTATTGTTTTCTATAGGGGGCTTAATATTTTAGTAAAAACAAACTACTAAGCTGAAATTTATTTTATTTAAGATGATAACAATAGAGTTTTTTAAATGCGGCCCATGTGAAAAGACGATTTTTTTAGCACCGCATCTTACTACCCGTTTGGGCTATACGCCTATTTACTAATTACGCTAACGTGTTAGAGATTAGGAAGGCTATATTTAGAGGAAGTGTACACAAATTTGCGAGAAGGAAGAGTGGAAAACAATTTAGGGTAAAACCACTCTAAGTACATCCGATCGCGATTTGAACCTCGATTTCCCTATTATTGGCAGTCTAGTCTACTGTGAATCAAACGAATTTGACATGCCTGGTCTAAGATATGGCTGACCAACTGACTACTTGTGGGTGTCATGTGATTCTAAAAAGCTTCTAGACTTATAAATGATTATTTAAAAATGTATAGTAGGATTTTGGTGGTAAGAAACATTTTGAAGATACAATATTGTTACTTTCTCGCTTTTGAGATCGTCAAAAAAAATCTAACACAAGATTTTGATGAATCTTGACGTTTCATGACCCCCGGAATCCAAAAAAGTGGTTATTGACTTTCCGTCTGTATATACTTCCAACTAGAGACTAAACTATTTTACCGATCAAGCTAAAACTTGGTTTCTAGGGTTTTCATAGGGTTGCCCCAAGGGGTTTTTGGAATTGGATATTTAACCCTAAAATTAAGTGTAGTTTACTGAAGGGCAAAAAGAGAAAAAGTAGATTTTCTCAAAATAGGCGTTAACGATTTTGATTAAATTTCATTTATAAACCTTTCTAAATATTCCAAACAAAATGGCTACTCTCAATATTTCAGCAAAATGACTTTAAGGTCTCAGGTCTGATGCGTAAATTATATATTTTTTATAATATCTCCTAAACTATATGAGATATGAAATTACTTATCGTTAGAAATATGTAGGTCTCTTTATAATACAAATATTTTATAAAACCAATAACTTTCAAGCTATACGTAAATATATATATTTTTTAACTTTTCGAACACAAAAGGTATTGCGACAGCAAAAGAAAATCTAACCTGAAATGTTGAAGGATGTCGACGTCTCAAAACCACCCCAAACCCTAAAAAGTGGTCTTTACAATGACGTCTGTCTGTGTGTCTGTTTGAACTTAAAATTAAAAGTAGTTTAAGAAAGTGCTAAAAGAGAAAAAAATGGTTTTTCTCAAAATCGACTATAAAACTATTTTGATTAAAATTCGTATCTAGGTGTTGATTAAGATTATAAATAAAATGGCTATTTTCATTTTACCGTGAAAATGAATTTTAGGGTACTTTACAGAAGCAGAATCTTCCGTATCTCCGCACCTATTTGAGATAATAAATAACTTACCATTGCAAAATTGTAGTACTATTAAAAATAAAAAAAATTTATATGAAATATATTTTTATAAATCCAACATTTTCTGAGATATTGACAAATATACTAATACAATTTTGTGAGCTTTAGTTGTAAAGAGATACTACTTAAGTTTTAACGCAATAATTCTCCAATGACATAGAGTAATTAATTATAAGTAAGTCTTTAAAATTTATGTTTTTTTTTCCTTAAACCACTTAGGATAAATGTTTGTACAACAATGATCTATATCCATTTTAGACTCAATATTCAATATTTATATTTTGTAATGGTCAAAATTTATAAATGAGGAATTTATTAGCAATGCGATGACATGAAGCTTTGCAACAACTTATAATATGTTGAAAATTTTAACCGGAAGTTGAAATTTTAATACGAAGTGGTGACCCCTGTGGACCCAACATTGATCTTTTTTATCGGTCCAAACATACAAATGAGGATATTAATTTTTTTTAAACAAAATTATAAAATTTAAAACCGGGACTAGAAAAAAAAAATGTTCATAAGGATAGTGCAATTTATGCCTGGGTTTGCTAGTGTATTTTATTTCATTTAACGTATACTACGAGTTTTGAGTTAATATCTTCATTTTCAAACAATAGAGCGAGAAAGTCCGTGCGGAGTTCCGTACCATTTATTTTACGATTAATATTGATAATATTATATTATATTATTAGGTTTATTTATATATTTATTAAAAATATCTATCAAAAGTGACACAATTATGAAGATGGAATGATTATAAGTGTGAATATGTGAAGGTAGATTGAGTAGCTTTTCTAGCTTTCAGATAAGGTTCTTCTAGAAATGGATTGTATTAAACGTTCTTTTAGTTCTTTAAACTAAAAAATGACACCTGGACACGGGAATCAAATCGATTTCCAAGTCCAGGCGTCATTTTTCAATTTAAATAATATGGTATTTAGATTCGGCTATAACCGTAATTTACAAATATAACAACTTGGTTTTATTTAATACAATCACGTCTTTAAGTTGTTTCTTTACTAATACTTTATGTTACAGGGCTTTGGTTATTTTTATAGTGCAACGTTTCTCATTAGCCTACTTGTTACACATAACCGCAAATGCTTCAAACTTTGTTTGTAGAGAGGATGTAAAATGACTGTGAATTAAAATAAAACCTGTCTCTGTACTCTGTCAGGATTTTAACAGAACATTCTCGGATCAGAGTCGAGCATACTAGCGACGAGATAACTTTGCCTGTTTCTTTAATCGTCCACTAAAACTATCCAACCTACTGGGACCCGAACCCCGATATCCCCGTCATTGGCAGACTAGTTTAACACAAGTGCAACGCCTTGGAGCGTAAGGCCCTCGAAATAGGTCTAAATCTAACTAAATCGGCACATGATCGACACCCAGACTTCGGGGAAAGGGGGAAGGAAGCCCCATTCTCGCCAATGAACATAAACTGGTACCTTCACGTCACCAGGCAAGCTCAACAGAATAAATACCATCGTGGATCGGATAATGGACTACTAGATGGAAGAATAGGATATTAACCCACACTTAAATCTAAATCTTTACACCCGCCACGGTGGCCGCGTGGTCTAACGTGCTTCTTTCGCAGTAGACTAATAATAACAGTAGTACTTAGCACCGTGTCTTACTACCCATTCGGGTTATACGCTTAAGTACTAATTACTCTAATACGTTAGGAATTGTAAGGGTTGAATATAGAGGAAGTGAACCCGCATTTGGGTGGAGGGAGAGTGGAAAACCATTTAGGGAAAATCACCAGTTCGTCCGAGAGAGATTATAACCTCGATTTCCCCGTCCTCAGGAGTCTAGTTCAACACGAAACTTACGCGTTAGCTAACTGCGCCACCGTGGTGAGTTTAAAAGTGTATACTTCAGTTTAATATATCCTTAGGATGTTAACACTAGAAACATTATCAAATAAATTATCAAATAAATTATAATAAAGCTATAACATAGATTTAAGTTCTCTTCTCACACTCGTGTATATGTTAACGGAATGTGTGTAAGCCAGGCATTCTATTAAATGCCTAGGCTTTCTATAAAATGCCTAAGCTTTCTATATAATTCCTAAGTGGTTTTAGCAAAGTATGAAATAATTTAGTTTTTTCTGTTGTCTTTCATACTTTTCGTAGGATATTCATAGAATAACCATCCATTAGATATTACCGAGGACAATATCTAACCTAACCTGACCAACTTAAATTTTAGGAATTAGGTGAACCTGTAAGAAAACGGAACAAGAATTGGATAAAACTGAATAAAAGAATTGTCAACATATTACAGAAGTTCAAAAAGACAAAGAACTTGAAAATAAGTATGAAATACAACAGTAAAACTTGTTTATTTCATACTTAGCCAAAACCACTCTGGCATTAAATAGAAAGCCTAGGCATTATATAGAACGCCTGCATTTCACACATTTCCGGTGACACAGATACTATAGCACCTGCCGGTTGAATTAAAAAATATGAGTTCCCTGATATTTTGTAGACCAGATATGTTAATAACTCAGTATTGTAATAAAGCATTTACAATTACATTCTCTTCCCTATGATTCCACTTTCATAAATATTCACCAGAACATTTTCATCTCTACTTGTATTGATTGTTTCTTGTCCATTCCTCATGTCTCAATCGTGGCCTTCATTTCACATTCAATTGGCTCTCTCCGCATTGTACTAGTTGACAACCTTTGGCTAGACGCATCCTTTCACTAGAATTCCTTTGTTTAGTAAACATTATACTCTGGAATTCCATTATATTTTTCATTTATAACTAAGCCTTAAAAGCATTCATTTGGATTGGCTCTATTTTTATTTGTTTGAGTTGTGTGCAGATAAAGGCTAAAACTATATATAAATACAATATGTATACATAAATATAGATTACTTTTAGTTAATTTAAGTCTTTATCGTTACATTAAGCAGTTTTTAACTATACAGCATACATTGAGAAATGTTATGAAGAGTCCAAAAACTAGACAGGCTTTTTAAAAATATATCAGAGCTTTTATTTTAACTTACAATTTCTGCTACCTTTTGCAACGTCTTTCTACCCATCTGAGCTGTTCGCATATTTAAACTAATGAACTAGGAATAAATAAGGCAGAATTTGAAAGAAGTGTATCACCATTTGCATTTTGTAAAAGTAACCTTATCATACTCGGCTGGGATTCGAACCCAAGCAGCCTAGTTAAATAAAACATGATGCAACTCACGTCTTTGTCTGCATGCCTCTACGTGCTTTATTTCTTTTGATGAAAATCATTATTTGAAAACTTAAACATGTCCTCAATGTAACCTACTCATGGTGCAAGAGAAGATATATTTGGTAATACGGTATATCAAGATAAATTCATAAACCTGGAGGTAACAAGCACGCTAATATGTTGAAGATTTGAGAAACAAAATGACTAAAATCATTCTAAATAAAAAGGACTTCACTGTAAAGCCTTGGAAATAAAAATAATCATCAAAACCATTATTATTAGAACTATTATTATCAATTATATGCCCTACCTTTCTTTTTGATTGGTTTTATATAAATAGATTCAATGTTTAATTTTATTTTAATCATCATATTTCACTGGGAATGAAGTTTGTAAGAACCATGTTAGCTGTCACAAGGGGGAACAGTATTAGGAATGAAGTTATCCTGGAAAGAGTGGGGATACAGGGAGTAGTCTATATGAGATAGTAGAGGAAGAAGACTGAGATGGTATGGTCAGGTAATGAGGATGGAAAAAGAGAGGAGACCAAAGAGAATCATGGAGCTGAAGTATGTAGGAAAATTACCTCAAGGGGGACTAATAAAAGAAATGGGAAGAGCAGATAACAAAAAGTATGCAAGTGCGAGAAGAAGAATGGAAGCGATTAAAGGTGGAAGAATGCTGGAAGCACAGATAAAGATGGGGGCATTTTATTAAACTGAACCCGCCACAGGCTGGAAACAGTCGATGATGATGATGATGATGATGAATCACTTTATAACTTTAATGTCTCCATTTACAATACTAAACTCATGTTTAGCTAGACAAATTATTGTTTTTATATGTAATAAGTTTAATATATATGAATATCAACGCACCAGGTGTAAATCATTGTAACTACGGGAATGCCCTTATGGAAGAAACCATAGTTCAATTACCTTAAATTAGTTGAAAAATGACACCTGAACACAGGAATTGAGCCCGAAACCTTTGGCTTAATGCCATTGCTCTACCACTGAGCTATCCATGATTCGTCCCATGCCTTGACTCATTCTTCACTCATAGTTCAAGTTTAAGTGTATTGTACAGTACAATTTAAGCATAACAACACACTCGCCTTAAACCAGAGATCGGCAAACTTGCAAGCAGATTTACCCAAACTTGAGTGTAAATATTTATATATTCCAAATATAGTTAGTTCATCAATATAAATAATTATCCGCTTCGGTGTTCGAATGTTCTAAGGCAATGTTTTCCGACCTGGGGGTCACGGCGTGTTTATAGTGACGTCGCAATGCTGGTTGAGGTTATTGCCTTATATTTACATATTAAAGCGCTTATAATGATTAAATGAAGGTGAAAAGTTCAAATAAAGGTGTAAGCAGCTAAAACGATTAAAAAAAACTGTTAAGCTACTGTTTAGGTTTATTTTGGTTACTAAACTCTAAAATGTGCTGACTGACTTAGTTTTCTGTAGCAGTCCTGTGTTTTTCTGAGTGACACTGCTACCATAACCTCCAAAATACCCGCCGAGACCGTTGAGTCTCTCTTGAGACATCTTAGTCGTATTCATATAATCACCATACAAACCATTTATAGTAACTAAATCAAGCTTAGTGGTGGGGGGAAGGGGAGGGCACGTGTCCCACTGGTTTGGTTTGGTTGGTCGGTGATGAGGTTAGGATTCAAACTCCATCTAGGTGTACTGAGGGAGATTTTTCCCATAAATTGTTTACCCCTTTTCGCTTCACGCAAATAAAGGTACATTTTCTCTATATTATACCTACCCCTTAAGCGTAATTAAATGCGGATAGCCCGTAGTAATATTCAGTAAAAATAGTAATTTAAAAACTAGCACTTGAATGCTTGTAGGCTATCAAGTGGTTGCGATGGTCTCAAAAGACAAAAATTGGGGCTATACGTTGCAAAAGGTTGGCAACCATCGGTATAAGGTTTCACTCTTGCAATCGACTGAACTGCAGATAATGGAGAGATCGGTTGTACTGAGGGTGTTTTTCTCCCCGAATGGCTTTTCACTCTTCATCCACGAAATTGTAGGTACACTTCCTATAAATTAAACTGTTCTCATCCCTGACACATTAGCGCAATTAATTCATATACATATAACCTTAATGGTAACCAAGACTCGCTGATGAACAAACACTCATTGTGTCCTTGAAGCCTCACCACATCACACTCTAGGCTGTATCTCTTGCTACTGAAAACCGAGTTCATCTACACTCGATACCATCACTGAGGAAACTGTATGGTTATTGATGGGAAACAGCGTTGCCATTTCTTCGTTTTCGTGTGGTCAATCTCCCTCAAATATAATACAAGTTTTGCAACGCTGGATAGTCGATGTTACCAGTTGCTCCTCATTACCCCAGTACACCACCTTCAGACATAACTGAGAGCGAGGAGATTTGGCAACAGTTAACTGAGAGAGAGCGAAGACAAAGCTTTTCTCCATAAGACCTGCAGTTCCCTCAGTAATGATATTGGGTATAGTAGGTGTTCAGGAACGGATGGAAACTCAAGTATTATGGTAAAGGGCTCTTCCCACATTCTGAGTTCATTGTCAGCGTTTATTTTTAATCTTAGCCAAACAAGTGAAACATTTAGTTTGGCATGGAAAAAATGTGTTGTACCTAAAATATATAAAACAAGCTCAAAAACTAATTTTTGTAATCATAGGATTATTGCTCTTTTAAATGGTTTCTTTAAAATGTTCGAGAAAATAATACATCAACATACTTATCAATGACTAAAAAACAATCTTTATGAACAATAATTTACTGATACAAGCCTAGTAGAACTACTCATGGAGTCATAGTTTATGTTATCCATCAAATTAGACCCCACGCGTGCTTTGAACCGGCCAAAAACTCAATTGCCTCATTGAGAACCACTGACCACATGTAAGTGCGCGAATATGTGCATATGTGTTTTGCTAAGAACTAGGTGCAAATATAGGTTTTACAATAAATATTGATACGTTTACCTCAACATATTTCTTACTTCCTCAAATGTAGGTCTCTTTATATTTAATGTTTCCATTGGTGACATTGGCAAAAATATACCTCCCTCTAAAGATTAGTGTTTTGTCTAGTGGTCAGAGTTCCTGGCTAGAGATCCAGAGGTCCCGGGCTCAATCCCCGGCTCTTCCAGATTTTTCTGTGAATCAGAGGATCCGGAACAGAGTCAAACTCAGCCTCGTGAGGACAAATGAGGAACTACTTGAATAAATTGGTAGTGGTTCTGGTCTAGAAAACTTAAATTAATAGCTCAAAGGTTCGTTGTGCTGGTCACATGACACCCTTTATCCGCAAATCCTTGTACTATAATAATTTGTGTTTTTTTTATCTAAAGCTATTCAAAAATATCGATTTAATTGCGGATTTGAGAGGGTGAGATTTTAATCTTCATTGGATGTACAAAAGGTTTACTTTTTCTTCACTATTCATTTTCCATCCTAGCTCCAAGTGAATGCCCGTAAATGTCCTTACAATTTAAAATTCCTCATCCCATTAAAAATTAGCGTACAACCTGACTGTTCATTCAGAAAAAATATGAGTGCTCGTCATCGTAAAGTTTTTGGTAACGTTTCCCCATAATAGTGATGTCCTCCCGGCATGCCCTCGTACAGTGACGTCACGTGCGTTCCAGGCAGTGACGCAAGGACGTGCCCTACAATAGTATAATTAACAGGAGCTGGTTAGTAAACATCGTTTGAAGGCAAGGTGGACCTGTTTGGACTGACAATCATAGTAGGAGGCAGGGAGTGTTGGACAAATAGTACTAGTACAAACAGTAGTACGGCTTTATACTTCTATATTCAGGTTTTTAACTTCGAGATAAACCCACTTCGGTGGAGACATGATATGGGGCGTCAATCTAAAAATAGACTAAACTGCCGATGATGGGAAAATCAAGGTTAGAGTCCCGGTCGGGTGTAATAGGTGTGTTTTCCCCTTAATTGTTTTTACCCTACCGACACGTAAATGTGGGTACACTTCCTCTAAATGGAACTTTCCTAATACTTAGCCTTTTAGCGAGATTAGTGGAGATGCGTGTAACCCGAGTGGGTAGTGACACACTTTGCTAAAAACAAAACACACACCGGTGGACATGAAGACCAAGGTGTCAGTATGGTCTTGTTTGGTGTTTTGGTGATATAGAGATTGGGATAGAATACTCACCGAAGATGAGTATTTTTTTAAATCCTGAATAGTTCCCCACTTTCCCTACACTTCCTTTAAAAAATACAGAAAAAAGGAAGTTGATGTTATCTTTGTGCATTGGACTTTATTCACATTATTTTATGTTTTCCTAGAGTGGGATTGGGAGGTCATTTTTTTAACCCAATATTCACCCATCCGTTTATTTGTTGTTTTTTGTTTCAATTTTCATGTAATCTTTGCTAGATACTATACAGTACATATAATATAAACCAGTGGTGATCTTGAATCATACAATCATCCATGGTAGTCGGCTGTAGCCAGATATTTTTCACAACCTTTGACGTCATTAATCATACTGCATGATCTTGTTCATTGTTTTTATGCCATATTGTTAAAGAGTATAAAACAGTGGTCTCCCACTCCCCATCGACATTGATACATGCATTCAACAAATAGCGCTGCTCCATAAATATAATGTTTAAAATTTAAAGTGATCCCTTTCGACAGTGATGCCCAGAATTCTACCAAACCGATTGTCATAACTAAAAGGAAATAGTGAGTGGTCAAACAAAGAGGTTTTGTCTAAAAATTTAAAATTTAAAAAATGGGGGTTATTTAATTTGGAATTATATTAGAATAATAAAAAGTAAAATGTAGTCTAAAGAATACAGTTGAGTACCAATGCGATATTAACGCACTATGCGTCACCAGGCCAGCGAATATAGTTTGTAAATGCCGTTAAGTATGGTTGAACTTTTCTCTTTTCTTTGATACATGTGAATATATTCCAGTTTCTCTTTTAATGAATATGCAGAGCACATCTAAATGTGTTCGTTGCAACCAAAATAATGGGTGCCGATGTTGTTAAAATGTGTACACGTCATTGCAAAACCAAAATGAGGTCAAGTGGGAAATGTCATATAAGGTGAAAGTTATAATCTATAAAACCGGTGTAGGCCTTAATTTTAAATCCATAAATATTATTTTAAAATTACTAGAAAGCAGTAACAATGACATACTTATATGTTATAGGGTATTGTAAAATATGAGTATATTCAAAGGTAAAATAGGACATAAGTATATGCATATTATATCATATAATATTGTATGTTAACATTATATAATTATACTTTCTATACTTATGTATTTTTAGTATGAATTAATTACGTATTAATAGTAGGTTCTATAGTATAAATATAATTATATTTATGGTATTTAATAGTAAATAGTTAAGATCTATTGAATGTTTAGGGTGATTCATACTTTATGAATGAACGATTACGTTATCCAGGCTTTTGTTTTATATTTACTTACTGTAGGGCGTTAAGAATATAAATTTCACTGCCATTCTTACAAAAGTACGCCATCTATATCTATATTAAGCTAGTTACATCCAATCCACCTCATTACACCCTATCTCTATCTTGAGTTTGTGCTATCCAGTCCATCTCATTACACCCTATCCCTATATTGTGCTGGTTTAATCCAGTCCACCTTATTACTTCCTCTCCCTATATTGAGCTAATTCTAACCAGTCCACCTCATTACACCCAATCCTTATATTGAACTATTTCTATCCAGTCTACCTATTTACACCCTATCCCTATATTGAACTAGTTATATCCAGTCTCCCTCATTACACTATATCCCTATCTTGAACTAATTCTAACCAATCCACCTCATTACACCATCTCTCTTCCAGATCTATTCTAATGTTATCCTCCCATCTGCGGCTAGGTCTTTCCAATAGTCTCTTCCTATTGGGTTTGTCAGTCAGTACCCTGAATACGGTGCTAGATTCTCCCATTAGTGCTGAATGTCTTGCCCACTGTAATCTGCGAGACTTTATGATCCTAAAAATGTTGTATAGTGAGTACAAGGTATGTCTCTCATCATTGTATAACCTCTTACACTCCCCAGTATCTTCATACCTTTTTGGACAAATTATCTTCCTAAACACTTTATTATCGAACACCCTGCACTTAATTTCGTCATATTGTTTTAGCAGAACATTAATTAATTCAATCAATATATTTATTGTTCACTATACTAATAAACCCCTTACATGCGAACTTAACCTAGGACAACACACCTAAAGTAAACGCACTCTGGTACGCGCCGGATGGACACATTTTGATTGGATTCGCACTGAACGCGTTACGTTTCAAATGATTGCATCGCATTTTAGTCGCGGTATTCTCATATTCATTACTTTAAATGCAACTTCCTTATCTAATGATCTTATAGCCGTACCACCATACGAAGAAATGAAGCTTTGATATATTTATACGCCAATTAAATATTTCCACATGCCGAAACCTTAGCTCAGTTGGTGGCGATCTGTATACTGAGTCAAGAGTCCCGGATTCGATTCCGGGCATAGCCTAATTATTTGTCATTGGTGAAATGTGGTGTTTCCCCTTTCAAAGTGATGAAATAATGACCGGGGGCTGGATGTTGTATCTGTTATAGACTAATATAGTTTATAAATCATGTACTGATATAATCAGTAGGTTCATAAAGTGCACGTTAAATGAATTAAATGAAAACAAATTTCTACATTCGTCAAATTTGACATTTGTTATATTGAGCGAGTTTTTATAAGCTATGGTGAATTTAAAGCCCTAAAATATGCTTTTATATATTCTATGACAACCTAACTAAAGGTTAGGCAGTGTCAGGGTTAGTAAGACAAAGTGCATATATATATACACACGCGAGCTTTAGGTTCAAACTCCAACTTATTCATCAAAGGCAACAGGGCCGGCTCAGCCATCGCCCGTATAATTAAGCTTAAGATGATTATGATGAATGTAATAAAAGTGAATGAATCATAGATCCAGCTAACCTACATTTAAATTCAGTAAATATCCTTGTACCTTAGAGTGTGTTTGTTCGAGTTTTCTGGAACATGATGAAGCGGTTTGTGGTGAATACTTATGCTGGTACACACTGTTTCACATGTATAAGAGTGAGAAAAACATCCTAAGTCAATTTTCTTGCTTGCTCAAGTCACAATGTTTATTGTAGAAGCCCAGCGAAGTTTCAGACATTTTGTAATTTTTTACAAGTCTCCAGAGCAAGATTTTTCCTTAGAAACATCATAAATATTTTTATAGCGTCATGAATCCTGCGTCCATACATTCACCGAATAGCCAAAATTATATATGGTATATTATGGCTTCGCTATTGAAAATTTATAAATAAGTATATAAAAATCCTTGAATTATTGCTTTTATTTAAAAAAATATAGTTAAAATAGTTTTGAAAGAACTCTAGGAATCACTGTAAAAAAAGTGATTCTTTGAAACTGTGGCTTCTTATTTTAATATATATAAAATTTGAGATTTTTTGTTACATTCTCAAACAACTTTAAATATTTTTTATGATGAAAATCGGTTGTCATCATTGTGAGAAGAAATATATTCACATTTTAAATAAATATGTTATTTGTTTTATATAAAGGGCACTGTTTAACAACATATTATAAATATCCCCACACAACTTCCGAACTTCAAAACTAATATTTAAAAAAGGTTTATTTGAAGAAAAACTATTAGTATCTTAATAGGGACCTAAGACTACGCAAATCTGCGTTCACTTTCTCTAAATTCCTTCTTCACCATCCCTATTAAAATAGTGTAAATATAATAGATTGCCAGGAAGGGTAGTAAGACGTGGAATGTACAAAAAATTGACAATGGCATAATCTAAAGTTCAGCTATGTTAATTTAAATATTTGTTGAACAATTAATTTAGTCATAGTCTTGAGGAACGATGATAACTAAAATTGTGTTAGTTTATTAAAATATTTGATTCAGTAAATAACGGAAAATTAAACAAACAAACAAAACTTGTTTGTATTATTTAATTTGAAAAATGAAACCTGGACATGAGGATTGAACCATGGGGCTTTGACTTAGTACGCCAATGCTCTCACCACTGAGCTATCCAGGAGTCATCCCGTACTTAAGGTAATTCTCGCTTATATTTTAAGGCAGAGTCTGTGATGTATTTGCGGAGATCGTGAGATACATATGAGCGATAACTTAACATCGTGGGCTATGCAGCCATCTTCAACTCGGGAGGGTAGGTCTGGGATTCAATTCCCGTGTCCAGGTGTCATATTTCAATTTAAAGACTATTTAGATATTTATTTGCGGTTATAACCGTACCTAAAACTATAATAGCTTGGGTATTTATTCCATCATTATACGTGAATTCGAATGATTGTTAATGTACCATTGCCAGCATAAACACCTTTATAGTCGAAGGTGGCTGCGGAGAAATAAACTCACATTTGCGTGGAGAGAGACCGGGAAAAACATTTAGAGGAAAATACAAATGCAAATGAACAAGGATGCACGACCCCTAAACACCAAACCACTCGCTCTCTTTCGACAAGGTATTTTAGTAACATATCAGAGTAATGGAACAAGAAGATCAATCACAGCTCTAAGGGACGTTATTTCGATCCTCAGGGGATATAGCCTGTCTTTGTTTGCCCAGAAAGTAGCAAGTTAATCTTTCATTGCTCCACTATGATATAGGTTTGTATGATAGGGTCATGGTGTTATAATAATAATAATTATTATTATTATTATTATTAATATCATCATCATCATCGCGTCTTACTACTAACTACTTACTTACTAATTTTTAGAATAATGTTTTATTTGGAAATTTTTTATTTTAGTTTTTGCTCCTTGTCGTACAACCCGTTAAATTTATACGCATAGATTCTAGTTACGCTAATGAATTTAAGGGATGAGAAAGGCTATATTCATAGAAAGTATACCGGCATTTACATGAAGGGAGAGTGGTAAAACGTTTTGGGAAAAAACCACCAGCACACCCAACCGAGATTCGAACCTCAATCCCCCGTCATTGGCAGTCTAGTTTACTGCAAGAGTAGCGCGTTAGACCATGCGGCCATCGAAGAGAGTAATGTTGTTTTCTCAGGAAAAAATATTTAAATATAGTTTACTGACAAACTAGTTTCTTTTTGTTCCTTGTTATATTAAACTAAATGAAAAAGCATATACGATTGAGTCACCATTTATTTTAATTATTTTATGTTTAACACAATGATCATTTATGGGTTAAAATAATCGGCAAGGGAGGAGGAACGTTGTTTAAAAGAAGTGCACCCTCATCAGCGTGTAAAGCCTGGCTTAAAGTTTCGGGTGAGAAAAATTGTATGTCCTCTACTAAGTTAGAATATTTAGTAAATCATCAGGTGATATAGCAGTATTAGTAACGTTCATATTTTATACATTATTCCTATTCATATCATTATTTTAGCTCCTAACCCACCTCGGTGTGTAGTTAGCTAACGCGCTAGTCGTGTAGAGCTCGACTGCTGAGGACGGGGAGATCGAGGTTGGGTGAACTGGGGGTGATTTTTCCTAAATGGTTTTCCACTCTCACTCTACGCAAATGCGGGTTCACTTCCTCTAATTCAACCTTCCCAATTCCTAATCCATTAGAGTAATTAGTACTTAAAGCGTATAACCCGAACGGGTAGTAAGACGCGGTGCTAAATATTAGTATTTTAGCTCCTAGATGGGATAAAACTAAAATCTCCTACCTATAATATAGTCGTGGTATGAAAGTATCTTTAAAAATCATTAAAAAAATAGCTTATGCTATAAAAATTGATATGTAAGTACCGTATATTATTACCAGGACCGGGATTTTGATGACATGTCATATTTTATTTGACTCGTCACATACAATGCTCATTAGTACAAAATCTCTGTTCATAATCCTCTGGTTATAAAAATATATATTATATAGGTTATAGTTTGGTCATTAGTTGTCATTTTGGAATACTACGTAACATTTTCTTTGTTTGAGTCATTTTTGAATCATTTAAAGGCCTTTATTTACCTTAAATAAGAATATTTTTTAATAGCAAAAGTATTTTATAAATGCATGATGACTCAATCATAATGTTTCCGGAATGGGAAGATAAATGTAGGCAATAAATACACTTTGTACACTTTGTATCCTCTTTGCTTGTATGTTAGTAAAATACACATTCCTGGTGGGACTGCAATTAGGCTGGAGAGGGGTTTCGTTGGTAGGGGGCAGCAGATTTTATAAACTTAATGTTATATTCAGCAGAATGCAAGAGCTTAGACGTTTCATTGCATGGATATTTTTAATGTATATTTGTAAAGTGTGTGTTTGGTTTAGCCATGTGCATACATCACGAGTTTTATACATACTTTTAGTTTTTTGTTGTTGTTGTTGTAAATATGAAACTATTTATTTTAGTATTTATAGGTCATTTTATAGGTAATATTTGATCAATTTTAGGTCATGAAAATCTAGACTGATTATTACTCATTTATTGTCATTGATACTGTACTACCCACAAAGTTGAGCACGTGGAATAAACGTCAAGTTAATCTAGTTTGGTTTGTCTGTGGCGTGGAAGTCGGGGTTTCAAATCCTGGTTGGTGTATCGAGGGTGTTTTTACCTCAATTTTTTTCCGCGTTCCCTCAAGACAAATTCCCGGTAAAGTTATTCTAAAACTAATCGTCCTAATCCCAACTTAAATAGTGTAATTAAATTATTATTATTATTATTATATTATTATTATTATTATTATTATTATTACTAGCACCGCGTCTTACTACCCATTCGGGTTATACGCACTTACGCTAATGTGTAATGGTAGGGTGATTGTGAGATGAAATGGAGGACCTACAGTTTAATGTGGAATCCGAACCACGGTGGAGGCCTGGCATTCCTACATTCACAAGATGTCTTGTCAGAGGTGAAGGAAGGGTTTGGTAATCAGATAAATCTGTGCCGGGACCGAGGATTGAACCCCGGCCGCCAGCACAGAAGTCTGACACCTTACCCCTAGACCACTAGGTCACCTACATGTGATTAAAAAGATGTACAATCCCAATGGGTCACTCAATTTATGTTTAGAAGAAGAAAAAAGAGAGTCACAGAACATATTATTTGCCGTATCTGAGTATGGTTTATGTAACAAGCACTTGATGTCGCTATTTTCAAGCCTAGATTATCTTCGACCTTGAAGGCTATCTTCAGTACTTCCTGTTTTACTCACGCAACATACAAGAACAATGATTCTCATGGGATGGTATATTACAATAGGAGCCAGTCACGTGGATTAAAGAATGATGATTAACTTGCCAAATACGACCCCTTTGATGTAATATTATCTACAGACCCGCCTCTCATAGTTGGACAAATTAAGAGCGTTCATCATAGAAGGTCCAACTCGACTCCCGGATCGCATCTTCCTTCGTGTGTGCGCGCGCAAGGTGTGGAAGGGAAAAGAAAAAAAATCTACGATATGCCAGAAATGTGTACAGTTCATTCGTAATTGAATGATTATTCGAAGTTTAACTCGGCTTGATTGGGAACAAAATGACAAAACGTATTGTTAATAACTACAGTATGTCCCTATTAAGACATAATAAAGATTTGTGCACAATGCTTAGCTGTGAAGCCATTCTAAAATGGTCAAAAACTGACCTTTTAATCCAGTTTTTATCTAAATATCATTTAACATTTCAACAGTGTTCAGTAATAGGCACCTCTATTAACTCTTTATCTTCATTAAGGTTTAATCAATAATGATCCCCGTGCAAAAATGTTCATGTAAATCTACTATTTCTAACAGACTGTATCACATATTTGTATGATTATCATATTGTGATGTCCAAGAATCAAATCCAGATAATAAGATTGATGTATATTTATAAGTTTAATTTAGATTTTTAAAAATTTGACATTTACAAAATTTACTACAAAAGTTTTTATACATTCATACGTCAAGACATGTGATCTGTAGTAATTTAAATAGATAATATCAATCTTTATAAAATAAAACTAATAATATAGTAAAATATTATCAATGCTGACTGCAAAAAAGTTTATACTTTCTAAATGTTTCTTACTACCAGAATATATGGATGCTATTTCTATGACGACCCACTTCGGTACTCGATTATCTAAGGCACAACTCTCGCAATAAACTTGACTGCCGATAACTGAAAGATCGGGGTTTGAGTCCCAGTTGGATGTATTGAGGGTTATTTTCCCTAAAATATATTTACACTGTCTCTCCAAGAAAATATAGCTACAGCTCGTTTGAATTCAACCCTCCTCACCCCTAACACATAAAATAATTAAAACATATACTTATAGGCCGAACGGGACGTGGTACTAAAAATATTCTATTACCAAAAAGTTTACTTTTTGTTTAGAACGTGTTATTTCTTCTAGAATCAGATAGTTTAATTTATCTAAGTAGATCACTTCAAACCAAGGCCGTAGCCAGGTTATGTTGGGGGGTTCAATTCCCCCCCCCCCCCCTATTTTATGAACAAAATATATATATTTATGGCTCAAAAAATATCAAAATTAAGATACAAGTACAAATTAGGGGGCTTTTACCATTAAAAAAACACTTCAGGGGGCTTATAGAGGTGTTTAATATTCAGAAATTGTTCTAGCCTCCGGCAGTTAGGGTATTATGGTCTCATAAAAACACTTCGGATAGCATCTAAAGGTGTTTAATATTTAAAAAATTCCCTAGCCTTTAGAAGTTAGGGGGTTATGTTTCCATGAAAAAACTCACTTCTGATAGCTTCTAGAGGTATTTAATATTTAGAATGTGTCTTAACCTACGGCAGTTAGGGGGTTATGTTGCCATAAAAAAAAATCAGATAGCTTCTAAAGGTGTTTAATATTTAGAAATTTCCCTAGCCTTTGTCAGTTAAGGGGTTATATTACTATAAAAAACACTTTAGATAGCTTATAGATGTGTTTAATATTTAGAATTTTTTCTGGCCTTCGACAGTTAGGGGGTAATGTTGCCATAAAAAACTATTCAGATAGCTTCTAGAACTGTTTATCATTTATAATTTTTTCTAGTTTCCGGCAATTGGGGGTTGTGCCCCCCCAACCCCCCCCCCCCCTGAAATTATTGGCTGGCTACGGCCTTGCTCCAAACACATATATTATAACGTTTATTTATATGTGAAAGAATTTAAAAAAACACCTTTAGCTAGATATTTATCATAGTGTTGTAAAAAAAATATCAAAGAGCTTAAAAACCCATATAGCATGTATAGTCACTATTCGTGTCATCCCAAAAAATTGTGTTTATAAAATATTGGATGTTAATTGCCAACGCATTTTAAATATGAAGTGTAAGAAGCCTACACTCATAATTATTTAAGTATGCTAATTTTTGAACTTACAAAAACTTGTATTCTTTTGATAAAATACCATGACAATTTGATTAAGTTAATCAGTTTTTGTACATCCGATATGTCTTGGTATTATCAGATAATATCTGCTAAAAATACATTTTTCCCACGTGCAAATGTCTATTTTTATAACACCGCGTATTACTACCCATTCAGGTTACACGTCTATATACCAATTACACTAATGGTTAAAGGAATTAGTAAGGTTATATTTAGAGTAAATGTACCATCATTTGCTTTGAAGGAGTTTGGAAAATCATTTAGGAAAACCATCACTCGGTGGACCCGACCTAGACTGAACCCCGATTTCCCCGTCTTTGTCAGTCTAGTACAACTCGAGAGTAGCGCGTTAGACCATTCGGGCACCAAAGTGGGTAAGTGTTTTTAAATTTTACAAAATGATTAGTTAATTTTTTTTACGATATCATAGTTATCTTTTCAGGTTCTATCAAATAAATGTTTGATATAAATAGTATCAATGGCTGTGTATTAATTTTTTTGTAAAATATATTTTTCTAATTTTTCCCATTTTGGGTAGGCTGTGCATTATACTACGGCACTCTTGGCCACTGACCTTAACAGATTAAGCTGTTCAAAACCCACACTGGTGGCCACGCAGGCTGAATGTCAAGTTCGTTTAGTCAATTTTTTTAGTACCACGTCCTACTACCTGTTCGGATTATACACACTTAGGTACTAATTACACTAATGGGTTAGGGATTAAGAGGATTTATTTTAGTGGAAATGCACCTGCATTTGCGTAGAGGGTGGAAAACTATTTAGGGAAAACCACCCTCAGTACACCCAACTCAGATTTAACCCCAATCTTCCCGTCTTCGACAGTCTAGCCCAGCACGAGAGTAGCGCGTTAGACCACGCGACCACCAAAGCGGGTCATCTAGTCTAATTATCCAGTAATGGGGAGACCAGGGTTTGAATCCCACCAGTTTTACTTAGAGCGGTTTCCCTCAATGTCTTTCCAATGTCTCTCAAAGAATATGGGACTATATTTTATTTTCACTCTACCTTTCTTATCTCTACCCAACTAATGTAGTAAAATGGGTTCTGCCTGTACTGGTAGTAATAATATTTAGCACCGCGTCTTACTACCCGTTCGGGTTATACGCTTTAAGTACTAACTACGCTAATGGATTAGGAATTGGGAAGGTTGAATTAGAGGAAGTGAACCCGAATTTGCGTGGAGGGAGAGTGGAAAAGCATTTAGGAAAAACCACCCCCAGTTCACCCGATCGAGATTCGAACCCCCCGTCCTCGACTGGTAGTAAAGTACCAAAAAACCTACCAATTATTATTATCATTATTATTACATTAATTATTTACATGTTAATAATACAATTTAATTATAATAACCTAATTATTATTAACTATATTTAATCATTTAGAAACATTAATCAAATAAATATGATTCTAATAGAATGTTATAGCTTACATAATTTACCCAATAACTTAATATGTTGTTAAGGAAACTAAACAATTAGATTAGGTTAGAAGTGCCCATTAGCTTTGGTACATATATCTCTTTCCAGAAGATATAATTATATAAATAAGTTAGTATTATCGGGGGTATTTAACGTGCGCAGTCCTAAATCACTGCATTATATAAACACACGACCTACAAACTAATTTAATTTTAAAATAGACACAAGACCAATACTCCTGGTCGTAAATTCACCACCGTGAAAAAGGAAGACCACATAACCCGGACTCAAACCGGGACCTTACTGGACCCAGCAAGAAGCTCATCTGCCTACTGAGGAGGTTCCTGGCAGGTCCGAAAATGTAAAATTTATGAAAATGAGTTTGTTTTAACTTCATGGTAAATTAATGGGTTGAAATCTGTACGTTGTATATCATAGAATTAAGATTGGGATAGTTTCTAAGAGGAGACTGGATTGCATCCACCCTGAGTAGTTTCCTTTTCTCAAAGAAACATTACAAGCGATTTAATGGATATAATGTAAGTGGATACAATTCAGGATTTGTCTTAAAGCAATTTATTTGAAAACTGTCTGAATGGACAGCATTCAGAGTGGATACAAATAAGAATTTAGTGGATATGATTCAGATAATTCTATTGGATACAATTCAGTATTTTTATCAAGGCAATTTATTTTAGAAATGTCTGAATGGATACCGTTCCAAGTGGATAAAATTCAGCTCCTCCGTTTCTAATATAATAACAATAATGATAATATAATAATAATAATAATAATAATAATAATAATATATAAATGTTATCACTAAAGAGTACCAACACACACACATATGGATCATAGAGCGGCAGTTCAATGTAAAAAAAAAAACTATTTCTTCTTACCTTATCCGGCATCTCTCTTGTCGTCGTAAGGACAGGTCTCTGGCCAACACCGCTAGAATGCGTTGATACTCCTCCGGTGACAAAGATTCCAGGGCTGCTTCTACTGTTCAAAAAGATCAAGACTAAATAGGAGCGGATTTTTAATCAGACTCTGGGGAATTCACAAAAAAAAAAGAGATATTAAATTTGATAAAAGCTTGAGCTACAACTTGTTATCTGGTATTTTAATAAGGTTCCCCTGAGGGGTTTTTGGAATTAGATATCTGCCCTAAATTTAAGGGCTAGGGGATGGCCAAACTGAGCGAGCGAGTGACTAAAATATAAAATAGAACACATTGGTTGTAATGAGAGGTGGCCAGACTGGGCGACTGAACGCAAGCGCTTCTCATTTGGGCATTTTTATTACTATCGATAGGTTTAGCACACTTACTACTAACGACCTAATTTAATTGGTATGATCATAAACTATGTATATGTAAAACTGATATGTTAAAACACATCAATATTATAATCAAAGTAGGCCTTTTACAATTAATAATCACCATTAGCGTGGAGAGAAGATGGGAAACCCGCAACAATAAATGACTTGTCAAAAACCACCCTCAGTTCACTGAGCCAAGATTCAAACCTTTGCCTCCTCGTCAACAACTATCGAGAGCTATCTGCTAATCACGCGCTCGCTCGCCAGTTTGGCTAAACCCTAAGGTGTCGGACTTCTGTGCTGGGGGTCCGGGGTTCAATCCTCGGTCCCGGCACAGATTTATCTGATTGCCAAACCCTTCCTTCACCTCTGACAAGACGTGTATTCATCCAACTTGTGAATGTGTGGAATAACAGGCCTCCCCCGTGGTTCGGATCCCACGGTAAACTGTAGGTCCTCCATTTCATCTCACAATCACCCTACCATTACACATTAGCGTAAGTGCGTATAGCCCGAACGGGTAGTAAGACGTGGTGCTAATAATAATAATATTTCATAGGTATTAATATATATCAAAATTGATAAATGCAGATCGCTTGACGTATAAATATATTAACTATTTGCCTGCAAATATATTAAAGTAGCTTGTTATAGCGGTCAGATTGAAAATTGTACAATAACCAAAACAGTATTCTAATCCTAACTTAACATAGTAATATTTAATACTAGCAGCTGTACCTGGCGTCATCCGGGGTAACCACGCAATTCATTGCGTGTATACCCCAGGTAACTCTTTTCTTTACTTCAAACAGATTGAAAATAAATTCGTCATTTTATTTCTTCCAATTCAGTTTATATTTAATTTAAAAAATAGACTCAACATTTTAAAATTTCTGTTTCATGTTCACATGTTCGTGAACCTACATATTTTTTAATTTCAGAGCTCTGCCTGCGATAGATACCGCGCAACGCTTATGACAGACAAACTCTTTATTTTATTAATATTTAGTTGAAATTTGCATTAATGTGAGATTCAACGTGTGTTTTATAAATACAGGATTATTTCATCTAATGGCTTAGAAAATAACTTTACTTAGGACAGAAACGTCAAACTGTAACAGTAAAAGTTTCAATATCCGAGTAATATTATGCTCTTGAACGTATTTAGGCAATTATATCAGGTTAAACTAACTAGGTTTAATATCATGGCCCTTCTCTTGAGATCCTCTATCCACTCAGACCCAGAGGACAGTGTCGCAACAAGTGACTCATTGTAAATGAGCTGAGGCGTTCCAGTATTGGTACATATTCTGGAGAGCGCTTGTAACGTATCTCCACGTGTTGACGTAGGTCGGGATACGCGAATCAACCATAGCAATGGTAGCGTTGGTCGAGTAGTCAAAAGGTGTTAGGTTCGCAATAAACTTGGTCACCATTTACGGTTAGGTCGGGGTGTGAATCCATATGGGATGAACTGACTGGTTTCCACATGTATTCTTCTCTACGGTTTTAATATTTTTACTCAATTCTGATAGAAATGCATTTTATTCCAAGCTATCCTTCTCATCCTTATAAGATTAGATCGCTAGTAACCTATTTTGTTATAATTAGTCTTTAATAAGATAAGATAAAATTAAACTTAATATATTGAAAATTGATCAAAATGAATTATAAAATTAGAAACTTCGATACGAGTGTACGATTCGTGAAGTTCTTTTGGAAGTGTCTTAATTTAAAAATAATAAACCCATTTAATTATATTTGATATTTATAGAAGTTATATACAACCTATTTAAGTGTGTAAATGTGTAGTTTATTTGGAAGTTATATTTATTGAATTTGATTCTTCATAGCTTAACTAATAATTAATTACTTAAGTGAAGCTAATATTTAACCAAGATGTGTTGTTAATAGCACGAATTATTTTCACCGTGTTGCTTAAATAATCCTATCAATGGAAAATACTTAATGGGGGAGGAAGGTGGATGGGAGCATGGCGTGCTTTAAGAAAATCAATATTTGCTCGGAGAAAATTTGGGAAGCCAAATTGTTGAAAATCTATGTCAATTACAGGTATTAATTCTGCAGGTAAACAAATAAACAAATTGATGAGGGGTTTTATAATTCTATGTTAATGTAATGCTATACTACTTTACATTTAATTGAAGAATGAATGTATTTAATAAAAGTAACCAAGTTACGTATGAACCAATAGTACAATTCAACAGTCTTTTAGGTGACCTGGTGGTCTAGGGGTAAGGTGTCAGACTTCTATGCTGGCGGCCGGGATTCAATCCTCGGTCCCGGCAAAGATTTATCTGATTATCAAACCCTTCCTTCACCTCTGACAAGACATCTTGTGAATGTGAGGAATGCCAGGTCTCCACCGTGGTTCGGATTCCACGTTAAACTGTAGGTCCTTCATTTCATCTCACAATCACCATACCATTACACATTAGCGTAAGTGCGTATAACCCGAACGGGTAGTAAGACGCGGTGCTAATAATAATAATAATAACAGTATTTTATACGACCCAGTATGATGCTGACTGCACGCCTACTATGTTCGATGGGTTGCCTAAGGCTTCAGGCTGAAATACTCCATTGGTGTGAAAGTGTCAATCCGTGTTAACAAGCAGAGGTTTCAATTTAAGTAATTAATCATGTATGTTCTGTAGAAAGTTGTGAGTATGCAATATGCGTGCAGATGTGTGGTGGGGTTAAGTAGATAGAATGATGTGAAGAGTATAAAAAAATTATAATAATAAATGTACAGTACGTTAGTAATGACACATTTTATAATTGCGTGGGAGAAGTATAGAAAATGCATCCACCTAAAGGGGGAGATATCTCAATGCAAGTATACTTGATTTGGATCCAAAAGGTCACGGTTCAAGCCCCACAACGTCCGCAACGGAAATTTATAAACTTAATGGTTTTTCAATCTCATGGCGGCCAACTCTTGTTCATATCTAAGAAAATATTATGAAAGTGTATTTTAATTAACTTAATCAGCCTTTATTTATATAAAGAATTGAAATTCAAACTTAAGACAAAATTAAAGTCCTATTGCATTCACCGGGATAAAAAAAAACCTGACCTCCTGATAAAAGCCACCTCGGGTGTAAATATTCACACAAAATATTTTACCTAAGGGGGAATGTGTATTTTTAATGGTTGATGTACTAGGTTAAGTTCCCTATACTTATGTCTAAATGGTAGCTGGGATGATCAACCACAAATATAGAAAAAGCTGGTTTGATTCCAAGTGGTGCTGACAAATCTATTTAATATTTGTCCCGCTATCCAATTAGTATTAAGTTGCTAGGACTGGGTAGTATTATACGTTCTGTTCCAGATTAAGTTAGTTTGTAGATCATATACTGATTAGAGTGTTTATAAAGAGTGTTTGGATAGCTCCATTCAAATCTAGATAAATATTTAGCAGCATTCTAGTAAGTAGGAAAGTATATGACGATTACAAAAGCTACAAAAACTTTTTTCATATATTTATACGAGAGGTAATATGACCAGAAGCTGCTGATTTTTAAATATATAATATTAATACCTCTAAAATTATACAATTTTTTTCTAAGTAAAATACTAGCAAAATTGACAAACATGTTTTTGTAGTTTAGAACTTTTTCTTTCAACCAGATTCCAACTATTATATTCAATTTAAGGTGCTTATAAATTTGTGTTTATGTAATTTCCATTTTCTTTATTATAGTGCTGGCCAACAGTCGTAAGACCTATAACAGGCCAGCACTGAAAAGTACATAAGTACCTTACAAATATATATATAATTACACGAGAAAATAAGATAAACAATAATAGCTAAGTAATTATATATAATGATGAATAGTTACGAAAAGTTAGTAAATAATAATGATAAGAATAAAAAATAGCAATAATAAAAAATAACTAAAGAGTATTTAAGCATACATATTTTAAAAGAAGTAACAATATGCATAAACATAAATCAGAATATTGTAAATTTAAATATTATATATAGAGCCTCTACATGATAAATTATTGATATGGGAATTCCTTAAATAACTTTCCGAGTTCAGCTTTTCTTTTATGGTAGAAGTTTAATTCAACAAATGTAGATAATAGTAATAATAATAATAATGGTATTGATATAATTGTAATCACGATAAAGTGGTTTGCTCTGACCCTTAAATTTTACGATTATTATTATTATTATTATTATTATTATTATTATTATTATTATTATTATTATTATTATTAGCACCGCGTCTTACTACCCGTTCGGGTTATACGCACTTACGCTAATGTGTAATGGTAGGGTGATTGTGAGATGAAATGAAGGACCTACAGTTTAACGTGGAATCCGAACCACGGTGGCGGCCTGGCATTCCCCACATTCACAAGATGCCTAAATTTTACGATAAAAACTATTTTTTTTTTAAAAAAACTAAAAAGCCTGCATTGACGAAAATAGCTGTAACTCTCTTGTATGTATTTCCCTAGCACCATGTGAACCAGACCCACGCCTCATAAACCAGAGCACCCACTTTACCAAGGAGCAGTAAAGGCGTCCCGCGGTGTGTTCTAGAACAATAACACAATTCACTGCTCCGGTGTTTGACTATCATGTGACGCGCTACCACCTGTGTCAACGCGCGCCTGTTGCGTCACACGATCGTTAACGATCAGACGCTGCACACTTGCAGGTGAATTAAGATAGGACTGGGTTGAGTAATTAATAGGAGAGTATGTATGACTCATTAATTGGACAGTAAGGTAACCGCCATTAACCAAATTCACGGTGACCTGGTGGTCTAGCGGTAAGATGTCTGACTTTTGTGCTGGGGGTCCGGGGTTCAATCCTCGGTCCCGGCAAAGATTTATCTGATTGCCAAACCCTTCCTTCACTTCTGACAAGACATGTATTAATTAAAACTTGTGAATGTGTGGAATGCCAGACCTCCACCGTGGTTCGGATCCCACGTTAAACTGTAAGTCTTCCATTTCATCTCACAATCACCATACCATTACACATTAGCGTAAGTGCGTACAACCCGAACGGGTAGTAAGACGCGGTGCTAATAATAATAATAATAATAATAATAATAATACATTCGTTGACGTTGTTAACAATTTTTATCTTCTTTTTGTCTATGTTTTAAAGGGGAGAGGGGGAAAGGGGTTGAGTTAAGGCCCGTATTTTGGCAGTATTTATGATAAAACACTTTTTTTTTGTCAAAAAAAAATTGCTTCTGAAAATAACATTTAGTTTTATTTTCTACTCATTCCCGAATTTTCTGAACGTTTATCACTGGCGTTACATACGTTTCTCTTCATTTAAATTGTTTCTGGTTAAATTCCGCGTTGGTCATGAAAAATATTCAAGAATCTTTGGGATTATACGATTAGAATTTAACTATTTTTATCTTTTAATCTATATCACTAGGGTTTGTTGGCTAGAAGTTCTTGGTTTTTATACTGGCAGTAGCTTATATGTAACGGTCTTTTGAGGTTGGAGCACACCGTCTATGCAGTTACTTCGCCCTGCTGAGTTGATGTGATGATAATTATGTGGTAACAGTAGTTAGTTGTCTTACACATCTAACTCAAGTCTAATTAACAAAACCATGGTGACCATATTAACAATTCCTCTTAGGAAAAAAAATACTTATGGTACTACTGGGAATCGAAACTGGGAACTCTTGATTGGTAGTCAGGAAAACCGACCTCTTGACCAAGAGGCCAGCCTTTAAAAGACTAAACTAAACCTAAATACTGAAACAAGATATTATTTATATTGGCTAAAAATATTTTTGATATAAAAACTGCTAAAATACGGACTTACCTTCGCTTCTATCCCACCTTAGCGTACGTAATACCAGTTCTAGGAAATATCCATTGTTTTCATAGCTAAAGAGATATAGTAAATTAATTTGTGTAAGAAATTGTTTTGTTTCATTACGGGTTACGACCACATTCTGTGCCTTGACTATTATGTTGGATTAGTTTCTTTTAGCCAAGTTTTTATCATATTAATATCTTTATTTGGATTAATTGGTTAATGCCTTTATCTAAGCTAAGGAACAATATGAAAGCATTCACCCCCCACATGTCTGAAGATACAGGGTGGCCCACGGAAAAGTAGCCCGCCTCTCAGCTCAGCAGGAACCTCACTCTGAATTGGAGGAGGTTTAACCCATATTGTGACATGAAGAATGAGTCAATAAAGCTTTAGACAAGCAGTTCACTTGCTCATTCTTCATGTCACAATATGGGTGAAACCTCCTCCAATTCAGAGTGAGGTTCCTGCTGAGCTGAGAGGCGGGCTACTTTTCCGTGGCCCACCCTGTATCTTCAGACATGTGGGGGGTGAATGCTTTCATATTGTTCCTTAGCGGGCGGGCTACTTTTCCGTGGGCCATTCTGTAGAGCGAGAGAACTACGCCCCAACAACTAACTGCAATGTGAGTTCCAACATCTTTATAGACCAGTAGCTTTCAAACTGGGGTACACGTACCCTCAGAGATACGTGAGCAATTTTCAGGGTGTACATGAGCAGCTCTTAAGGGAAATTAACAAAATGACAAGACAAGGAGAGGAATTTTTAGATTACTTTAAGAGAATATTCTCCTTTGATCGATTACCTGATATTTATTATCTGGGAAAAATTTATCGTGGGGGTACATTAGAAATTTCGTCACGACCAAGGGGTACTATCTAAAAAAGAGTTTGAGGACCACTGTTATAGACCGCTCTTGTCAGTGTTGAGGGGATAAAAGGGCGAATAAGGGCTCATGAACACACGTTTAGTGAATTCCGAGTCATTTGTGTCCCATGTTTCCTATCATGCGAATACATTTTCCATCATACCGGAATTTAAAACAAACACTCTGATAGATTTTGTTTAGCACCACGTCTTACTAACCGCTCAGGCTATAAGCTTATGTATTAATTAGGCTAATGGTTTTATGAATTAGAAAGGGTGTATTAAGAGGAGGTGTAACTGCATTTGCGTGGAAACCCATTTTGGGAAAAACCACCCTCAGTACACCCGATTGAGATTCGAGCCTCAATCTCCACGTCATCGGCAGTCTAGTATACTTCGAGAATAGCGCGTTAGACCATGCGGCCCCGAATCATAGATGGTTGATTTTAATTTGAGGCAAAGCGTTTCATACGATCTACGCCCACAGCCGAGACCTAATGAATAGCACCGGAGAGGGGAGTACTTATACAGAGGACGTCTCACGAGGTCCGGCAGAGTTAGGCGTGCGTGTGATACCATCCTCAGCTAATCAGGAAGGCCGGGACTCAAGTCAGCTATTTTCTAGTTAGCTAATGTGGTTACCTATTTTCTTTCTCCTCCCTAAATGAATACTGGTACATTAGACCAATGGTATCCAACCTGGGATACATTTTTTTACATTCATCCTATCCCTATATAATACCTAATATGAAAAAAGGGGGCGTAATATCCTGCATTACTTGTTTCTAGTCTATCTTTACTCTATTCCATTTTATTTACAAACTAGATGGTGATTTAGTACCAAACCTAATCTAACCTAATGTCCATGATGTTCCTATCAGTTGCCTATTCCTTGTAGTTGGTCCGCCCCAGGTATATTATGCCCCCGGTACCCTACCCCGCTTGATCCCACGCCACTTCCGGATCTATTACTCCCCAGATCGGCCTGGGGTACGGGAACACGTTGATGGGGGTTCGTAAAATTAAAATAAATAAAATATATATATATATATATATAATATATATTATTTAATGATACATATTTAATAATAAAGGCCAGATTTAGGGTTTGCCACAAAATACTTAAGGGCACGTGATCTTAGGACATAATTTTTTATCTCTCCCTCTTTCTCTCCTTAATGTAGATTATAGAATATGTATAATTTATATTATTCACTAACAACTCTAGGGGTACAAAGTGGAAGAGAAATTATATCTGGGGGTAAGCAAACAAAAAAGTTTGAAAATCACCTAATTATACCTAATTAATTATAGCTACGGGTCAAAACTTAAGGGCATAATAATCAAGTATGATCTTTTTATATTTTGTGATCTCCATCAGCCTCATAGTCGAACAAACACCTGTGAATAATGTGTGGCTCAATATTTCAAAACCTGCTTCGGTGACTACATGGTCTAAGGCATCACTCTCACAATAGACTAGACAAACGATTACAGGGAGATCAAGGTTCGAATCCCGGTCAGGTCCAGGCACGCATTCGGGGGGGGGGGAAGTATCAGAGGGTCAGTTGACCTCCCTGTGAAAGTTATAAAATTAATACGAAAAAAAAATGAAAGTTAAAATTTTAGAAAGAAAATACAACACATATCAATTATATATATATTTTTTTATTATTTTACGCGCAGACACCTCTCAATTTTGGTCCACACGTTCGTTATTCGTCCACGTTTATTAAATGTCAGATATGACTCACGCAAGTGTAGAAAAAATATTTGTTTTCATGTACGAATATTTGTCGTGCATAGCGAGTAACGAACATTGTTCCACATATAGACGGTAGACTACCACACATCAATGAAGACTAATAATCGCCTTAACGCAGTTCATCAATGAACACCGAATATAGATTATGTGTGGACATAAGAGTGGCGGAAATGCAGGGGACTCTGCCCCCCTGGAATAGATCCCCCCTCCAGATATATTTCAAATCCTCCGATAAACTCGAATAAGAAGCTGAAAGATGGCCTTAATTCAAACTCCAAATGACTTCTAGATAGGTTCTATTGTCAAAAATTTGCCGGATAAAACCACACCAAATAACCAATAGATTAGAGGAATCTAACTGGCAGATCATCCAAATTTCAAAAATGTCTAGTGAAGGACAACCCCAAATAGCTTCTAGATGCATATCATTTTGAAGAATTTTCAGGCGAGGACCACCCCAAATATCCTAGTTTCTGAAATAATTGAATTTTCAAAATGCTGTCGGTGGAAGACCACTTCAAAGATTATCTTATAGAGGTATCTAACTAACGTAAAATATTAAGGTGAGGATCACTCTAAATAGCTTATAAGGCCACCCAAATTTCAAAAATTTCTAGGTGAGGAACAATTTAAATGGTTTAGAAAAATATCTAATTAAAAAATTCAAAGCAAAGACTACTCATAACTTCTAGAGTAAACCATTTTTCAAAAAATTATTGAAGGAGGGTCACTCCAAATAGCTTATAGAAACTATCTTAATTAAAAAAAATTGGAGAGGATGACCATGGTTTAAAACATACATGTGATCAAATATGAATGAGAAACTATTAAATGGCCTTAAACAGAAAGCTAACAATGTGAGTAACTATGTTATTTATAATTATGAAGCCCCCTATCCCTATGAAAATGATCTGAATCCGCTCCTGGTCAGGTGTACTAAATATTGTTTTAGCTAAATGGTTATCCACTCTCTTTCCAGGCAAATTAGGGCACATTTCTTCTAAATTCAACCTTCCTCACACCTAATCCCCAGCACATTGGAGTAATTAGTATATAAGCGTACAACTCGAACGGGTACTAAGACGTAGTGCTTAAAAAATTCAAAATTGTTGACAAACATTCAAGTGAATTTTTAACATATAGAACTTTATTGGAACACTAAACAGTATGTTTTATTTATTCTAGATAACTGTAACCATCTTTCTAACTCCACGGATCAATAGCTATTTTCACCCTTATTTCACACGATAAGATATACACACCCATTCCCCTGGTGCAACATAATGAAAGATATCTCCTGGAGATAACATGGGAGTTTCAATTAATTATCAACAGCTTTGGTGGTCGCATGGTCTAAGGCGTCATTCTCACAGTAAACAAGACTGCCGATGACGGGAATATCGGGGTTTGAACACCAGTCGGGTGTACTGAAAGTGGTTTTCCCTGATTGGTTTCACACTTTCTCTCCACGAAAATATTGATACGATTCTTTATAAATTCAACTCTTCTGATTCCTAACACACTAGTGGAAATTAGTATATATGAATATAGCCCGGACGGGTAGTAAAAGAGGTGCTTATAAATTATTATTATTATTATTATTATTATTATTATTTATTATTATATATATTATTATTAGCACCGCGTCTTACTACCCATTCGGGTTATACGCACTTACGCTAATGTGTAATGGTAGGGTGATTGTGAGATGAAATGAAGGACCTACAGTTTAACGTGGAATCCGAACCACGGTGGAGCCTGGCATTCCCCACATTCACAAGATGTCTTGTCAGAGGTGAAGGAAGGGTTTGGTAATCAGATAAATCTTTGCCGGGACCGAGGATTGAACCCCGGCCGCCAGCATAGAAGTCTGACACCTTACCCCTAGACCACCAGGTCACCAAGAGGTGCTAAAAAAAATTAATTTCTGTAAAGGAGAGGTTGGGATTCGAATCCCGACTGGGTGTATTTAGGGTGATTCTTCCTAAATGGTTTTCCACTCTCCTGCCTTGCTACCTTTGAATTCAACCTTCCTCGTACGCCCTAAGTGTAGATATGCGGATACAACCAATCGCCGCTCGCTGAGCGAACTGCATAGTTTATGGAGAAAAGCTTTATCGTCACTCTCTCTCTCTCTCTCTTGGTTAACTGTTGCCAAATCACTTCACTCTCAGTTCCGTCAGAAGGTTGCTAGCTGGGGTGATAAGAAGCTACTAGCAACACCGACGAACCAGCGTTGCATTTTTTTTCATATATATATATATATATATATATATATATATATATATATATTATATATATTCCTATTTATATAATTTTTACTACACGAAGACAATAAAATGACAAGTTGTTTCCCAATATTAACCATGCAGTTCCCTCAGAGATGATATCCAGTGTGGTCGGATGGGTCGTAAGACGTGTTGCTAAAAAAAACTTCGGTGTTTGTAAAATATGTTGTTCCTATTTAATAATATAGATAACTGAGGTGCTATTACTTCATCGTATTACATATGACGTGACATTAAAAAGGGGATTTAAGATTTTTTTTTTAATACTGTACGTTCAACACAAAGCCATTGACGTATATCGAAAAAAACAGGTAATATCAAAAGGAAAATAGCTTGTTAGTTAATCCACGTCCAACACCTTAGCTGAGTTGGTAGCGTGTCTGTCTATTTAGTTAAGGGTACCGGATTCAATTCCCGGATTGGCCGAAAAAATTATCATTGGTGAAATATGGGTTTACCCTTTCTTGGTGATGTACTAAAGGCCGGGTTTGGGTGTTGTATTAGTACTACAGTAAACTTATCACTTCTTTGGTTTTACATGACAGCTAGCAGAAGCTAGCAGATGGTATCAGTAATGCCAACATTGTCTGAAAGTAACTTTTATCAACATATTTGGAAATAATTATTTACTAATTACTACTATTATTATCATCACTAAAATCATTATCAATCACTTTTAACAATACTTCCCCAAAGATTACAGTATAATTTTATTTTCCATAATCAAATTAAAAAAAAGTCTAGTAAATTCATTCTAGTTTTTCTTTTAACTCTTGTGGCAATTACAGGTTAAATAGAGCGTGAAATTTTACATTTAATGGTATTATATTCAGTTATTAATCATTTATAGCTGCTCTCGCATATCTTTAACATAAATAAATGGTTTGTGATAGTAAAGAGGAAAAAACATACAAAATGTTTGTGAAATAATATAAAGTTTAAATTGTGTAAACATGAGTATTAATACAACTCGCCGTCCAAACTGCAACAAGTTCTTCTACGTCATCAACTGGAAGCATAGCTTCTATCCAGTGGCCATATTTGTTTTCAGCATATAGGGCCCTTTTAACGTTCTCTTGCTTTTAATAATTAATTTTAATTAAACAGCAAAACAAAACTTCAATACTAAACAACCAACCAAACGGTTATTCTTATAACAAATTCTAACAATTTTAAATATACATTATAACAGTAAATTATCGTATAAAATACAGTTAATAAAACCACGTGCGTGATTCAACAAGTTGAAGAACAAAATTTTGTATAGTTGAGTACTATTGATTTATATTTAGGAGTGTCTATGCTACCGTTAATAATTTTATTACAAATTTGAATAATAGTGTCTTTTTTAAATATTAATTCGGCTACTTAGTAATTTGTGTGTTCTTTTGTGAATATTATTTCAGTGTGTGAGCGTGTTATCCTTGGAAAATAAACGTTTTTTTTAGTGATCTTTGAATAAGTATTTATCTAATATAAGATTAAAGCGTGGGATAAAATAAATAGCGAGTGTTTCTCGGTGATCAATATACATTATTTGAAAATTTAAGTGTATCAAGACTATAAAACACATCTTTTAACCTCAAGATTGTGTTTTGTTGCCCTCTAAGCTAAACCTCGAGTTTTAGAATTTGTATAGTATTCGAAAAAAATCTGTGAATTGTAATAAAAATACCTGTGAGTCTTTCTCCAGTGTTGATTAAATACATACCAGGCTAAGACTTCAAGTTAAAAGTTATTGTAGTTTTATTAGAGACTTTGTTATAACTGTTTAAGAGTAGGCCTAGTGAATCTAATACCACACAGCGACAATGGTAAGTTTGTTTGTTTATTAATTGTCTTTTAAAAATCATTAATATAACGGCAGTTTATTAAAATTTTCGTACAACATAATTCTCAAGTTTTCTTCTGGTTCTTTAATTTAATTTTATGTGGTCCATAATTATGGTATTTTTATACTGAAACATGTTGTAAGAATATAAATCAGCATCATTCTAATGGCTGATCATCACAAGGAGTAATGGGACTGCTGCACATAATCATTGCTCAAGAATATACATATTGTACCCATAATATTATATATATATATATATATTTTATATTTCCATGTGTTACATACCACGTCTCGGAAACATCATGGAACAAGAACGACGCCATCAGAAGAGTTAGCTGCTCTCGCTGTTCTGCTAGCACTGCACTTGACTGGTCGGAGCAACAAAAACAACTGACTGCAGTGCGGGGTAGGTGGCCTGCGCATAGTTGGCTTGGGCCTACGTGATTTTTCCAGCGGAGAGGGATTCTCCCCCCCCCCTCCCCCCTTTCTTTCCTTCGCATAATTCATTACGTTCAGCCACTATAAAGCTCCACGGTTCACTGGGAATCGACACAATTATACACCACCAGTCAAATAGTCAACACGTGCCGATGTCTTTTCTTCCAGTCGACAGTATATAGCTTGTTATCGTGACGTTGCTGCCGAGGAACAGACCTGACCGACGGAAGTAACAAGCCGTAACTTTGAACATTAAAATGTGTGGGGAGTAGGCCGGTCTATGGCCGGATTGTAACTTTAAGGATATAATTGTACCCGTCGAAAGTATTAGCCACACTCGTCTTATATTTCATGTTATTTAGGTTAGCCTTTTAAGGACATGGTTTACATGCCGTGGAGTGATTTTACACTTCACATGTTTTCTGCTTGGTCCTTAAGACCAGCGGTTTAAATAGTGATGATTCCCACACCTTAGCCTGCTTGACCATGTTCTAGTTGGCAAGGCCTTTTGTCCGGAAAGGGGCTGTTCAAGTTGTCCAAGGCCAGATTGGTTTGGTACCTAGTTTGGTTTGAGTTTGCTCTTCTGAACCAGTTTGCAGTGCTCAACTTGCAGTTCATTTATGCCCATCTGCCATGGCTTGCGTTTTGTATGTTATTTAAGTTGTGTTGTTCACAAGTTTTCGGTGATCAACTTGTGGGTCATTTATGCCCATCTGGCATGGCTCGCGTTTTTATGTTATTTAACTTGTGTTGTTATCCAGTTTACGGTGCTCAACTTGTGGGTCATTTTTGCCCATCTGGTGTGGCTCGCGTTTCACTTACCATGGTGTAATAACCCTTGGGGGAGTTTGATGCCTTCCTTATATATGGTTAAGATTCTATGCTCATGTTTTTAATGTTTCTGGATTAGACCAGTTGGTCGTGTGTCAGCCCATAATAAGACAAGGCCTAGAACCCTGAATTGGAACGTTCCCTATACAAATAAGTTTCTATGTATTTTTGGCCGGTCCATTAATGACCTGAGTTGACAGACAACAGTCTTGTGCCTTTGTAACCTGACCTTTTATGATCTAGCCAGCATCCCTGGCGCAAACTATCCTCATCTCTTTTCATAATATTGTTCATCCTATTAAGAGGAGGACTGGAGTCACTCAGGTTAAGCATGGGCTTAATCTGTCTTACAATATCATTGGCGCTTCACGCCAAATTCTCTCTCGGAGAGTATTAATCATTCAGCTATATGTGTAGTTAATTATCCTGGTCAACTCTATAGGTTGTTTTGGGAAAGATTGGATTATTTTCTGATGCTACTCTTTGTATTTTCTCATCCTTTGTTACATTAAACTTATTTGTTAATATGAATTTTTATCTTTTGCTTTCAAGTGTCTCCTATTGTGTCTATTTAACTTGGTTACGTAATCGGCGTCTCTAGTGTTAACTAGAGCGCAATTACAATAGGTTTCAACGGAATCCCCAAGGGAGTTCAACGAAACAGATACAATAGGCACTAATTATGATTATTCATTTGAACCATGTGGGTGGGGGGGATTCACATTTTACTTAATTACTCCTCCTTCACTAAATAACATTAATGGTGGTAAGCTCCTTAACACAATGTAATAATGGATTTATGAGGTATGATTGGTTCAAAAATTATGTAAATGAAATAAATAATTGCGAAGGGATGCATAAATTAAGTGATAGAATGGGTTGAGGGCTCAATTGCTGTGAAATGAATAATTTTATCGTAACTAGTTTCATTAAAATTGATTGAATACCTAAGCCAATCTATTTTACTTCTAGCACTATTATTGTTTACAAGAGAAGCCTATTATATAATGCAAAGCAAACTCCATTAAAAACATAAATAAATACTTTCAAATGATATTAAACAATCACTCTTAAAAACTCAGCTTATGAAATTAATAAGTCATATTAATTTTATCCTTATCTGTTAGTAAATATGTGGATCCTGCTAATTGACATCAAATAGGAAATCTACGAATAACATTGTGAGAACTCTGGTTGTATTAAAGAAACATTGTGAACCTTGTTTAGTAGTTAAAGAAACATGTGAGAACCTGGTTAGTATTTAAAGAACATTGTGAGAAAACCTGTATATTAAGAAACATTGTGAGAAACCCTTGGTTTAGTAGTTTTAAAAGAAACATTGTGGAACCTTGTTGTAGTTAAAGAAACATTGTGAGAACCTTGGTTTAGTAGTTTTAAAGAACATGAGAAACCTGTTAGTGTTAAAGAAACTGTAGAAACCTTGGTTTAGTAGTTTTAAAGAACATTGGAGAAACCTGGTTTAGTATTTTAAGAACATGTAGAAACTTGGTTTAGTGTTTTAAAAGAAATTAGAAACCTGTTATATTTAAGAAAAATTTTGATCAATAAACTATATATTTCTTCAGTAGATAAGTTAAGTTTAACTCTCTATAAATAGTAAACTCAAAAGTTCTTTAATTATTTTGTAATGAGCAAAAAGAAGTTTTACCAGAAACTTTTTAAATGCTAAGAAAACGTCCTGGTTGATTTCCCGCAATCCTATGGCAAATATTCCAGATTTTTTTTAGCACCGCGTCATACTGCCCATTAGAGCTATACGCTTATGCACTAATTACACTATTGTATTAGGGATTAGGAAAATGTTAATTTAGAGGAAGTGCACTCATATTTGCGTGGAGGGAGAGTGAAAAACCATTTAGGAAAACCACCCTCAGTTTTCCCAACCGGGATTGAACCCCGATCTCCCCATCTTTGGTAGCCTAGTCTAAAACGAGAGTTGCGCATTAGACCACGTAGCCACCGAAGCGGGTTTATAGAAAGGTTGAGATTGTCATAATATGTATAAAACTACTGAAGCAATATTCAATTTATTTTGGCCGAAAAAGGTTTAATGCCATAAAAACTAAAAAAATACGACCTTTAACTGGCGTTACCTTGCCCTCCACCTTAATCCACCTTAATATATATTAGGTGAGCTTGAAACCTATTTTATTGTATTCCCACAATATAACCTGCATGCACTGAGACAATGTTGATGCAGGTCCCATTTACCTCAAAGGGATCCGCTTTTTTTTTCTCTTCTTATCGCCTTTTACTACTTGTTCAGGATATACGGATATATAATCATTACTCTAATGGGGTAGGGATGAGGAGGTAATCTACTAACATTTGTGTGGAAGGAGAGTGGAAAACCATTTATGAAAAACCACCTTCAGTAGACCCAACCGGGATTTTAATACCGATCTTCCCGTCATCAGCAGGCCAGTATAACACGAGAGTGACGCCTCAGACTATTCGGCCACTGAAGCGGGTAGGATCCTCATTCACACTACACATGTGCTACAAGATTGAGTAATATATATATTTTTAACACCGCGTCTTATTACCCGTTAAGGTTATACGTCTATATATTAATTACACTAATGTGTTAGGGATTGGGAAACTTTAATTTAGAGGAAGTGCACCAGCATTTGCGTAGAGCGAGAAGGGGAAACCATTTAGGAAATACCCTCTCAGTGCACCTGTCCGGGATCGAACCCTTGTTTCCCCCTCTTCAGCAGTCTAGTCTAACACGAGAGTAGCGCGTTAGACCACGTGCCCTCCGAAGTGGGTCAAATAAAACTGCTAAAAGAAATGCATGTTCAGTAGGCGTTAAGTGGATCCTAAAACGTTCACAACATTTGCATTTACTCACACATTCTTTCTTCTTAGATTAGATGGGTGTAAGATGCGATTATTCTTAACGAACATTAATACGCGTAACATTAAAATAAATACTTTCTAAAAACACAAATTAACCTTAATTAATATAGTTTTAAAATGTTCAAGTCGGTGCCTAAAGAACCCCTTTATTTTCCAAGGCGCTATTCCCTCATCGCTTTGCCTTCCATCTCTAAAGACAGGCCCAGAGTTTCCAAATATTGATTATGACGTAATTAAAACGGCGCTAACCTAGAATTTTGAATCGCCCTTGACTTAATTATAGAAGTAGAGCATGGCTTATCACAAGGTGTTTTCTCAAGGTCACCGGCGGTGGCTCTGCTTGTTTCCTTGGCAGACTTGTTTTATTTCTAGAAAGGTGGAATGCCGTGGTAGAAGAGAGCTTATTCAGGGGATATTTTGGAAGATCAAAATCATTTTAACACCTTATTTGATTTAAAAATAATTGAAACCTATTTTAAAAACAAAAATACTGCGCTAATGTTATACAACACTTTCTATTCCATTTTTATTTAGAAAATAATATATTGTGAAGATTAAATAATCTTTGAATTTTCTTTGCAATGGTCAGATTTGTTTTCATAAATTTTGAAAAATAGGCGACACTGTCCCAATCTCTTTTGTAATCTCTGTAATCAATTTTACTTATTTATTTCAAACTAGAGTTTTTATTTAGATAATAAAAATTGTATGCTCACAATGAAACCACTTCGACGCTGGTATATCACTTCTTAGGTCTTCACAAGATTCTATTTCGAATCCCAGAATTCACGCGGAGATGTATCCACTAAGCTTTAAGGTGAGATAGAAGGGGACGAGAGAAAAGATCAGTAATTTTGCAGTTTTTATTTGAAAATTTTTTGATCAGAATAAATCAAATATTTCTCCTATAAAAACATAGAGATTAATTTTCTCCACAGCGTGACCTCAACAGATGTTAAATATCTATCAAGGATGTCCTAAAATTTAATGACAACTTTTTCTCTTCATTTAAAAAGTTTATCATCTATTGTCGCTAAGCTCATGACAGATATTCAACAACTTTGACAAAAAGAAAACTTTTAAAAACTTCCAAAACACTCCTCCTTTTCTCGCACCTCCTACACTCACTCATTAGTCCTATTAGACCAAGTGCATGTACAATAAATTGATAGAGAGTATTACGAGCATAAATGTTTGAAATAATTTTTACTCTGTTTTTATTTAGTCTAATTTAACTTGTTTACTATATAAACACTGGCTTTTCAGACACACTAGTCTAAACTAGGACAACACATTTAGGTATCGTAGGTATCGTACTAGTAATATAATATACCTCTAACATTACTTCTCATCCATTAATCGAACCTGGGACCCTTAATTCAGTAGGCAGACACGCTATCGAATGAGAAAAGGTGACGGATATAACTAAAACTAAGGACCTTTAAATCTGTGTTCATCATCTAGAATCACTCTTAGACCTATACTCATCTTCTCTCGTCTTTCTTAGACCTATAATCATCTTCTCTCATCACTCTTAGACCTATAATCATCCTCTATAGTCCCTCTTAGACCTATAATCATCCTCTATAGTCCCTCTTAGACCTATAATCATCCTCTATAGTCCCTCTTAGACCTATAATCATCCTCTATAGTCCCTCTTAGACCTATAATCATCCTCTATAGTCCCTCTTAGACCTATAATCATCCTCTATAGTCCCTCTTAGACCTATAATCATCCTCTATAGTCCCTCTTAGACCTATAATCATCCTCTTTAGTCCCTCTTAGACCTGTAGTTATCTTCTCTAGTCCCTCTTGGACCTGTAGTCCTCCTTTCTAGTCCCTCTTAGACCTATAGTCATCCTCTCTAGTCCCTCTTAGACCTGTAGTTAACTTCTCTAGTCCCTCTTAGACCTGTAGTTATCTTCTCTAGTACATCTTAGACCTGTAGTTATCTTCTCTAGTCCCTCTTAGACCTGTAGTTATCATCTTTAGTCCCTCTTAGACCTGTAGTCATCTTCTTTAGCCCAATCTATTAGTTTTCCATACAAAAGTAAAACTGTTTGAGAACACCACCAAAAATGCTTATTTTAGAATTAAGGTTTGTTAATTAATAGTACAAATAGTTACATAACAAAAAAAGGGGGAGGGAGAGGTTTATGGTGTTTACGCAATTTTTTTAATTAGGTACATGCATATAAACGAAAGTGATTAAAATGGTTACTATGTGAGTGAGTATTACAAACAAATAAGTTTAAAGTGACACTTAAAGACTTGATATAGAAGATTGGGTTTATTTTAAAATGTAATTTGAATATTAAATAAAGCTATGAAAATTTCAAAAACCAACATTGAGATTGAATATAATATGACTAAATTAAATCCACGACATTTTATTGAGACTAATTTTTGAATGTATGGAGGTTTATCCTGATCATTTTAATAAACAAGTGTAAATTTTACGATATTTTTAGAACTATGTAAGGTACGTGTCCAGATTTCTTAGTTGCGAAATCGAGACATTTTTGGAACATTTTGGGGGTTGTGTTGGATTCTGGGTAGATGGCCATACCAAGGGGTATGGTATGGACGTATGGTCTATTGGAGTACCCTCAGGGAGGGAGAAACATTTTAAAACCTAAACCGTGACAGTGGAGTTTTCAGGCCATCATGGACATCAGGAATTAATAGATAAAATAATAAACATATAAAATATACAGGTCATAGACACTAGACCCGTTAACAATAATTAATTAACGATACAACATTACCTCAGGATCACAATGAAATTGTTTGAAAAACAGTGTATCTTTTTTAATTTATTTGTTTACATAAATAAATGAGCAGACTACTAAAGAACATTCACGATACTGACAGAATAGCTCTGAAGCAGAGGGGAAGTTGATAAGTGTTGCGAGCAAAGAGAGGCGTGGGAGGGCGTGTCAACATTTGCAATATTTGCCCCTTAGACCCCGGCCAGGCTTGCGACCTGGTCGCCGCGACCAGGTCGCAGTAGTGTATTACATTGATTCTTATGAGGGTGGCCACGCTTGGCGACCTGCGACAGCGACAGATTTTAAAACGCTTTCGTGAGCGTTTTCAGGTCGCAGCGACAAATACGCTCACCTTTATTTCTTATGGAGGTGGCCACGCTTGCGTTCGGGTTGCAGCGTGTCGCGAGAACACTGGACACTTGTGTAGGTTTGATTGCGTCATCATAGGTTAAAATGTCGACCGATAAGGTGCTGGGACCGCGCTATCACTCCTCCACTAAGCATTTTCACTAACTTCCTTGCAAACAGCCCAGTGTTTCGCGGTTCCCGCCCGTCTGAAGTTTGACACTCGGTAGAGGGTACTGTACATAACAATGTTTGATACGAGCTATTTATAAATGAAGTAACTACTTTCAACCATCCTCCATATGTAAATCACAACCACCCTTCAACCCTTCAACCCTTCAACCCTTCAACCCTTCAACCCTTCAACACTTCAACCATCATGCATATGCTAACCAAAGCCAAACAATGTCTTTCAACCAATTATCATCACTTACCCATCAACCTAGCCACCAACCAGTATCTCAAGCATTTCATCACCAACACAACGAAGAGCAATCAACAACATCTGAACATGAGAGCGAGTCAAGTGTGTTTAGTGTGTTTAGTAACCCTGTTAACAATTAGAAAAAATTTTCAGTCTTTAAAACTTGTATTTTTTTAACACACAATTTCAAGTAAATTTTACAGGGTATTGCTACTGTAAAAAATGTTGTTTATCCATGTTTCATCTTACCTCAATGTGACCGCCACTCTTTCTTCCACTGGAATCGAGTTATTCATTCTCGTTCTTTGCTTCTCAATGCCCTCTCTGACGTATGAGCAAAGTTCGTCAAATGAAACTACACTCATTCTAAAATACTGAAAAAAATCTATCTTCAGCCTTTCTGAGTTCATTAATTAAGTTATGAAACTGTCCCAGCACCTTATCGGTCGACATTTTAACCTATGATGACGCAATCAAACCTACACAAGTGTCCAGTGTTCTCGCGACACGCTGCAACCCGAACGCAAGCGTGGCCACCTCCATAAGAAATAAAGGCGAGCGTATTTGTCGCTGCGACCTGAAAACGCTCACGAAAGCGTTTTAAAATCTGTCGCTGTCGCAGGTCGCCAAGCGTGGCCACCCTCATAAGAATCAATGTAATACACTACTGCGACCTGGTCGCGGCGACCAGGTCGCAAGCCTGGCCGGGGTCTTAGCCAACGTGGATGGCTTACACACACAAATAATACTCTCCCCACGAACCTTTGTAAAAATATTTGAAACTGTTTGTTCCCACATTACATAGTATACGTTCATTTAATTGTTTAATGGCTTCAGAAAAATAAAATTACATCCAAATCGGGACAAATTGTGTCCCACACAAGCCGAGGTTATCACTTTTGGGAGCCATCCGCCAAGTAGAGCTTGGGAGCCCTTAGAAGTCAGTTTCCCAATGAGTGATTATGAATCTTACATATATATCATACATGTATAATTTTATTTAGAGACGAACTTTTAGCAATCATGGTGAGTACCGTGAGTTTTGTTATTAACATATTAATTATTAATACTATAGAAACTATTACACTATACAGTATATTAAATTAGAGGATTATAGTACCGTAAATTAATAGCTAATTATATAATAATACTGGACATCATATAATTATAGATTATTTCAGTGAAATTGCATTTTATGTAGTCCGTCGGCTGCAGATGTTATAGTACTATTAGTATAGTAAATAGTATTTTATTATTAAAAACTATTTTGCGTTTTTCTCACGTCGCATTTAGATACTTTTTCAATATTAATAATTTTATTATTTTACCACAGAAATTATTGCCAATAGAAAATAAATGTTTATTTTTCTGTCAAAAATTAACGGTACCGTCTGCAGATATGTAATATTTCCTTTTTTTTCCAAAAGCAAAGGTTGCGTTTATTTTTAAGCACGGACAGTCGGACTACACGTAATACCAGGCTACCAACGCCCTTCAATTAGGGAATTTCTAGATTAGTTTGGGATAAATTTTAAAAAAAGAATAAAAATAGCCCATTGAAATATAATATAATCACAAAATAAATATGACAAGTTAAAGTGATTTATTTGTCCGTGCGTAGCACACTTGGCTCATGCCTTAATCCGGGCCTGGTCCCACAAGGAATCTTGGGGACAGCGACACGTCCGGTCACCTTAATGTAGGCTAAGAAGAGGCCTGACCTACCTAAGTCACATTGAAAACTTTTGTAATAAAAAGGTGCCGAACCCTAACTTAATAGTAAATAGTGTTTAGCTCCCTTTTTAAGTAAGTTTTCGTAAATAAAGTTTAAGATAATTTTGACCCTCTCCCCCCCCCCCCACCCCACTCTCTCCCAAATCACATTAGCCACCTTACCATTGAATGATTACACCATCATGGCCCTGTGCACTTTTTTATCTCTTCGTAATTTAGATCACATCATAAAAGGTACCAAGGGCTTCGCCAACCCTCAAGTAGAATAATAGACGTACTTCTTGAAATTTAAGGCTAATTTGCTATGCCTATTTAAATGAAATATTCAACTTTTTTACCTCGGTTTGAAAATTTTCACCAAGTACACCTTTTAGGTATAAGCTATATAAATCACGTCAATACTTAGTTAGAATGTAAGGGTGCCTTAACTTAACTATTCTAGCAAAGAAATAAATTCCATAACTACCCGATTTTAAGAGATTCCCCCCCTTAATTGCATCAGGATTTTTTTTTAAATGGAAGGATGTTCTACTCCGATCATTTCATTTGGGGATCTATAAGAAAATAATTAGTTATCCTCCATTCTTTGAGAGGCAACGTAAAAGGCGTTCGAGGAAAAGGCACCCCTAAATAACCCCACCCCAAATCAAAGTTGATATTATTAATAAGAGGGTGATCTGCCCTATTTCTTATATAAAAATAGTTTTCATCTCCAATAGTTTGAGAAATACCACAAAAGACACCCCCACCAATTTCCATAAATTATCCAAATAGATGGGTGCCGTACCCCGCTCGTTTGAGTAAAATATTGATGTATCTACCTCCCATGGTTATAGATCGTAAGGGTCCTCTAACAGGAAGGGGGTGATTTAAACTTCCAAATCACATCATACTTTTCTCAGGGGATTATAATCTTAGACATATCAAACCCTTTCCGAAATGAAGAACTACCTATCTCCACCATTTGAGTAAAAGATAGAACTTCGTTTCTTCAATATGAACAGTAGAAGCAGTTGTGTAATGTCAAATTCTAGCCCAAGAGACTCTATCCAAATTTGCGTCAATCGAAAACGTGTCTCCTAATTCGCGAATAAGATCGTCAGTAAATATTTATTTGGGACTTGATGAGGGAGGAAGGACACATCTAAGGGAGCTATTCGAAATTATTTTCTCTGTATATTTTTGGTGAGTTAAACAGAGACGCGGTTTATAAGAATTCCGTTTAGGTTCGATAATCTAAAACCTTGACACGAAACTTTACCAGAGAAAAATACGCAAATGAAAGTGGCATTATTCAATGTAACTTCAGAATAGCTACTTTAAAAAATAATTAACATGGAATAGCATCAATTTATCGTTATAGGCATCACTATTCCAAGTTTATTTTTGATAACTAATATCTTCTTTTTCTAACTAAAAACAACACGTTATTTTAAAATATTTCAAAAATTGTATGAGAAATAAAAGTGATAAAAAGTCTACAAATATCTAGATCTATTTTCTTTTCACTATCACAGTGGCAGACCCGCTAGCTGTCCTAACCAGGCCCGGTTTCAGGGGTAAAGGGGGGGTCCCCCTATCATTATTCTACTTAACTTCAGTGGGGGTGGACGATTATTTTTCAAGGGTTGTAAGTTAGTAGAAAGGTGTTTTTTTAATGCCATTGACTCCTAAGCCAAATGGGGAGCGTCCCTCAGCAATTGTTTGCAAATTGTTAATATATTTATAATATTTAGCACCGCGTCTTACTACCCGTTCGGGTTATACGCTTTAAGTACTAATTACGCTAATGGATTAGGAATTGGGAAGGTTGAATTAGAGTAAGTGAACAATTAGAAAGGTTGAATTAGAGGAAGTGAACCCGCATTTGCGTGGAGGGAGAGTGGAAAACCATTTAGGAAAAACCAGCCCAAGTTCACCCAACCGAGATTCGAACCTCGATCTCCCCGTCGTCAGCAGTCGAGCTCAACACGACAAGCGCGTTAGCCATCTACGCCATCTACGCCACCGAGGCGGGTGTTTGCAAATTGGATACCACTAGAAGATATTAAGGTGTGGCCGTCTTTTGAATTATTATTGTTAGCTAGCCCTATCTCCAGATTAAAAATATATTGTAATGAAAAGCTATATAGAGTGTTGTTCACCTGGACATGTAAAACTAGATGCCTATTCTAGAGGCTATTTGAAATGGCCTTTTCCCGGATTTTTTTTTTTTAAAGTGGATGTCTATAGAATATATTTAAAATAGTTTTCGCTTGGATTAGAAAATAATTAAATGCCTCTTATCACTATCTATAGTGATTCTTTCCTTTCCATTCAAATTTTTGAAAATAAGATGCCTCTAAAAGCTATTTTAAACTGATATAAGGCCATTTTAGCTTAATATTTGAGAATATCATAGGGGGTGAAATAAATCTAAAACTGTACAAATTTATTCCAGGAGAGAGGGTGAGTTAATTCCACTTGGGAGGAGAGGGGCACAAATTCTTCTCAGGGGGAGGAATGCCACCCCCATTACGCCATCTTTGCTTGACTCAAGTTTTAAGATTTAAAAAAAAAACTTTTTGTTACGCAAATTAATATGTAACTGAACACTGAAATGTTAAGCATATGATAAAATACTTAGCCAACATTAATTTCAACATAAAACTAATAAACTCCGTGAAACTTTTGAACATTTCGAAATGAATGACAGACCTGGGCCAAAATAAGAACGTGATTGTACCAGAATGCCAATACGACTCTTCGGAGAAAATCCCAAATGCCGAGTTGGGCATGCACCCTTCATTATTATGGATAGTCATTTTATTGATAATCATTACATATTTTATTTTATACTTTATTTAAACTAGTGAATCTGAATAATGGGCCCGGGCCCAGTATAATGGTACCCTCTCATGGTGGGGCTGAAAATGCGTTCATTTCATTTCTATGGAGAAAAAAAAAGGAAAACTACTTTTAATATTTTTTTATGATAGTAATAAATGAGCATCATCTTATATTAAATAAATAATTTAAATAATATAATCTCTACTCTCTAGACAAAATGTTATAGCAATATACAACTTACAATATAATTTAATATTTATAACACACCTTCCACTACAGCCAGCATTCGTAACATCTGATTAATAAGAAGAGCATACAAAATTATTAAATTGCCTTATTTTGGGCCTCGCTTGGAATCAAACCATCGTATCCTAGTAGTGTAACGTCATAATATTTTACAATTGTGTTTTGTTATAGTCTAAATGTAGAGAGATTCATATCGTTTTAGATAGATGATCTGTGGTCTATATTTCAATTATTTAAATTTTAAGTGATCTTACTGAGCATTAGTTGAATAGCTAGAGATTCAAATTGCTGCTACTCGTATCTCTGCTCACTAGGTGGTTCTAGTTTAATATATATTATATATATATATATATATATTATATATATATATATATATATATATATATATCCTACACAGGCATTGAACACGAAAACAATTCCTCTTACCTTGAGCCTGCTGTAATGTCAGATCCTCTTCAGGAAGCATGGTGAGCGATATCTGCTCTCAGCTGTGTGTCGTGGGTGCAACAAACCAACAAGGAACAACAAGACCCTCCCTCCCTCCTTTCCACTTCTCACTATACAGGGTTAGTGGAGCGACACTGCTGCCAGCTGGCGAACAAGACGACAACCACAGTTCAAGAGGAGAGGGGGGTGGAGGGAGTTAATCATCCACAGCACGGACTCCATATCTTATGTTGTTGTTTTCGTCAATGGCGGTCTAATTACTCTCCCTCTGCACCGAGTCGCGACAGGATCGAGTAGTGGTCAAATTGAAAATGGGTTTGTACCTTTTCATCAAGTGATATATTGACGGCCTTGGTTCTGATTGGCAGTGATAGTTTAATCATCGCGTTAGGATTATTCACTAATGTGAGGACACCGATGGTAAAGTGTAGAATGAGAACACAAATCAGGCGTTTGCTATTTTAACTTTCAGTTTATGTTGAGTTTATTTGGTACTGTATAGTTGAATCATTATAAATACCTTATTTGGCAGTTGTAAAAGCTACGAGAGCTATAAAAATACATCCATATGCAGTGGTGGCTCGTGTATAGGCCCTGCGGAACTGCAGCACCCCCTATTTCCACTTGATATTATCGATAACACTTAATGTAATGAGTCCTTTTTTCTTTCTTTATTTCTTTATTTTTGTAGTACAATATATATTCCTTAAGTTTAATGTCAATAGTTCAGTAGCCATCCCCCAGTTTATGAAAAAGATATAAAAATCTTTGTATAGAACTGTGCGCTTCACAGTGCCAGAGACGTGTTTGACTGTTGTGCACATGCGCACATAGGAGGGGGTGGGGAGGAAGGTGGGACTGCCAGGTAGAGAGAGCACTGTTGCTCTCGCAGTGCCGGCTCTGGCGTGATGGTGGAGGGAAGTTTTCTTTTACTCAGCGTGTGTTGTGCTTAAAAACCGTGTACCATATTCTTGAATGTGATAAAGTGCAGAAGAGTGTAAAATTAGATTATTATTCTGCTTCCAATTATTCTATTTGATTAATTTTTTTTCTGTTCTTTTGTTTAACAGAAAGACTAAATGCGCTTGAAGTACTTTCAATGGAGAAAAATTTTCACAATTGTCATCCAGAGATCAAGGAGAAAATTATTGAACTTTTTGCGCAAATTAAAACAAGAAGAATGGATTTCAATTTTAAGTGAATAGATCAAGCTTGAACTGTAACAATTTAAGTTAAAGTAAGTATAGAATGTTTTTTGTTAAGATTTTATCAAGTTCCTGAATAATTTTCTTATACATGTTTTTTTACTTTTATACAATTTTAAAACAAAGACTAAACATTTTCTGGAACAGCACCCCCACTAATTTTAGTTACGAGCCACCACGAAATTTGTAAGATAAATAAAATTGTATTTGTCAATTTTGGCTACTGTTTAATTTTTTATTTCTACGTTGATCCTACTATATACAGCTGTCTCTGCTTCCCGCTCATCAGGATTCGAACAAGGCGCATTCAGAGGACTGATGATAAATTAGGGTCGATACCTTTATGCCGGGATCACGATAAACTTAACGTTAACTTAAAGTTAACTTAACGTAACTTAACGTAAAAAAATCCTCTTGCATTTAAATGAAAGCGATCACGGTGAAGTTAACTTAACGTAAGATATGTCCTGGGAGATATTTTAGTTTAAGTAAACGTTACTTGAAGGTTATCACGTGATCTAGCCAGCCAATCATTATGCGAGTGACGTCAACAGGGCTATTTAGTAATTCATTTGTTGGTATTATGACCAATGTTTACTCTTTGGCATAAGTTCTAGTGATCAGACATTGAAATAAAGAAATTAAACTAAAATAGGAAAGCTAAATTTATCAAAAAAGTTTTATAATAGATATTTATTTTATTAATTGAAAACTGTAAACATTCACAGATCATCACTTTGCAAATAGTGCAAATCACAGATCATACTCGAGAATCCAGATGTTTGGCTCGAGTTGTTACGTTAAATTGCATGAATCGTGATCAAGCATCTGTTTTCTTAAGTTAACTTTAAGTGAACGGTACGTTAAGTTAAAGTTAAGTTGATCGTGATCCCGGCATCAAGGGGTGATGTAGGGGACGTGAGTTAAGGGAAGTGTTTAGGCAGTTTTATAGCAAAGCATTTTGTTGGGCAAAATAAATCAGTATTGCTTCAGTACAAACATAAAATTGAATTTTATTCGCATGGTGATATCAACAGTTCTAAAATATTTGTCAAGAGTGTCCTGAAATTTAATGAAAACTTTTTCTCTTCATTTCAAAAATTTCTCATCACACCGAGAATGACAGTAGTTCATTCTGTGCATGCTAATATATATCTCACAGATATATAATATAATATTATGTATATCACATATATATCACAGATGTATTATATATATCTGATATATACATATATATTAACATGCATAGAATGAAATATTGTCATTCTCGGTGTGATGAGAAATTTTTGAAATGAAGAGAAAAAGTTTTCATTAAATTTTAGGACACTCTTGACAGATATTTTAGAACTGTTGATATCACCATTCGAATAAAATTCAATTTTATGTTTGTAGTGAAGCAATACTGTTTTTGATATCACAGAGATATATGTATACACACACACACACACACACACCGTTTTCGTTCGAATGATCTTTATAATCTCGATCCAGACTTTCTTCCAGTACAGCTCTCTATATTTCGAAATAGCGTCAATTGTGGTCGTGTTTATGGACGGAACCGTTGTATATAATGATTCTTTAAATCTATCGCTGTTTCCAGCCTATGGTCTGGGTCAGTTGTTTTATTCAAGCCATATATTTTCCACTACCGGCTGGGTAGGCCTGTCGTAACTTCATATGTCTTATAATCTAACTTAAGACCAGAACAAGCACAACATCCAGTCCCCGGCCGTTAATTAATCACTGTGAAAAGGTTAAACCCACATTTCACCAATGATAATTTTTTCGGCAAAGTCGGGAATCGAACTTGGGACCCCTAGCTCAGTAGACAGACACACTATCGACTGAACTAAGGTGTCAGATCGTTTAATACCATGATAGCTATCAGTATTTGGTTCTCAATTAGGGTTCGCCCAAACTTTGGCACGGCCCACATCTGCCACCTCCATTTCCTAGTTCTGCTCCGGAGTGCTAACATGGACCTAAGGAAGAAGTTTGAGTGTGTATACTTTCTATATATACAAAAGAAAGGTGACCTGGTGGTCTAGGGGTAAGGTGTCAGACTTCTGTGCTGGCGGCCGGGGTTCAATCCTCGGTCCCGGCACAGATTTATCTGATTACCAAACCCTTCCTTCACCTCTGACAAGATATCTTGTGAATGTGGGGAATACCAGGCCTCCACCGTGGTTCGGATCCCCCGTTAAACTGTAGGTCCTTCATTTCATCACACAATCACCCTACCATTACACATTAGCGTGTGCGTGTAACCCAAACGGGTAGTAAGACGCGGTGCTAATAATAATAATACAAAATAAATAACGTTAACGAAGAACACAAACGTGCTGAGTACATCCTATGAGCAATCATAGACTAAAAGATGGTGCATTTGCCAGCATGTTCCATACACTATCATCGATTGTCTCGAATTCTGGGTTCATTTCGGCACAAACTGCCCTCCAGGCTGATAATAACTCAGTCCAAGATTTGTATTCCTCTAAGCAGGGGCAGCTTAAGGGCTGTGCGAACCAGGCAGCTGCTTGGGGCGCCAGCTCGTGGGGGTGCCAAACAGTGCGAGAACTAACCTAACGTAGCCCAGGCATGATATGAAAATAGTCCCCAAACCCAACTTAACCTGGGTGTAATGAGAAAATAATTCCAAAACCTAACAGCTATTACAATCTAAGTGTGATAGTGGAGCTGCTAAGCAAAACAATCGTTCACTTTTTAATACCAACATAACATTTCACATATTAGTATAATTGTGTGGTGAGTAAAATATAATTTAGTGACACTCTTAAAAAGTTATTTTACATTTGTCATCTTGAATTAATGGCACCATAAAATTTATTTTTTGTGCAATTATAAAGTAAACTGTTAATAATATCTAAGTGTTTGTTAAATTTATAATAAACTAGATAGCTGTTGCCCGCGGCTTTGCTCGCGTGGAAGTTGATTATATACAAATACGAAAATATACATATGTATTTACAGATTAATTTAAAATATTACGTTACGTTGATGACCATAACTTGACCTCAGATCAAAAATAATGCAAGTCCGATACAAACTTTCACCCCCTTTTTCATCCCTTATTAAATAAAATTTCCAAAATTCCTTAAACACGTATTTATTTGTTTTACGTCAATAACCGAAATACAAAATTTTATTTATGTAACTTTCAAAATGACGGACTTTCATAAATATTATCATACATATTATCATCCCCTATTTTGACCTCTTTGGGGTGGAATTTTCTAAAATCCTTTCTTAGTGGGTGCCTACATAAAAAAATGAATATACAGTCCGAATTTCATGCTTGTAGCCTTGATAGTTTGTGCTCGGCGATGATGAATCAGTCAGTCAGTCAGTCAGTCAATCAATCAGGACATGTTATTTTATAAGTATAGATAAATAGTACAAAATTCTGCACGGACTTTTTCACTAAAATGGAGATATTTACTCAAAACTCGTAATTTATGTGAAACGAAATAATATACACTAGATCTATTTTCGACATTTTATTAGGGGTTGCACATCTTATGATTATCACATTGCTATTAAATTCCTCATTTATGAATTTAGACCAATAAAAAAGGTAGATAATGACTAATGAGTCTAAAATGATGGAGATATATCATTCATTGCTGTACAAACAATTTTCCTAAGAGGTTAAAGGAAAAAGAACATAAGCTTTTTGAGATACTTATTTACTTACTCTAAGGTATTAGAGAATCATTGCAATGAAACTTAAGTATTATCTCTGTACAACTAAAGCTCACAAAATTGTATTAATATATTTATCATTATCTCAAAATCTATTGGTTTTATAAATATGTATTTCTATTTTTTTTTTATTTTCAATAATACATACTACAATTATTTTGCAATGATAAGTTATTTAGTATCTCATTTAGTTGCGGAGATACGGAAATTTCCAATTCTGTAAAGTGCCTACCCTAAATGTCATTTTGTTGGAAAATGAAAATAACCATTTTATTACTAATATTTATCAATGCCTGGACACGAATTTTAATCAAAATCATTAGAGCTAATTTTGAAAAAATTGATTTTTTCTCTTTTCGTTCTTTATTAAACTAATCTTAATTTTAGGGTTAAACAGACACATAGACACATAGATGGCATTGCCAAAACAACTTTTTAGGGTTCTTGGGTTCATGAAATGTCAACATTCATCAACATCTCGAAATAGATTTTATTTTTACTGTCAAAATACAATTACCTTTAGTGTTAGAAAAGTTAAAAATGTATATACTTGCGAATAATCTGACAATTATTGGTTTTATAAAAATATGACTCAAATAAAATATTTTTATTGTAAATATATATACATATTTTCAATGATAAGTAATTTCATTTCTTAAATAGTTACGAAGAAATGATTAAAAAAAAGAGAATTTATGCATCAGACCAGAACCCTTAAAGTCATTTTAACGAAAAATTGATGGTAGCCACTTTGTTTGTAATATTTATAAATAATTATAAACCAACTTAATCAAAATCGTTAAAACTTATTTTGATGAAATCGATTTTTTTCTTTTTACCCTTTAGTAAACAACCCTTAATTTTAGAGTTAGATATCCAATTCCAAAAACCCCTTGAGGCAACCCTATAAAAACCCAATATACCAGTTTTAGTCCAATTGGTAAAATAGTTTAGGCTCTACTCCGAGCATTGGCGTATTATCTGGGTATGCTAACCCATTATGATATGGACTAGTTTTTTGTTTAATTTAATGCTGTCGGTGTGAATTGTGTAAACACTAATGTTTAAATTGTTAATAATTATACATGTAATGCATTATTAATTTTAAAACTAATATTGTTTCATATTCCAAGAATGCTGTGTTTTAAGTAATTCTTATTCCAAAGGGTTCTACTTAGCACAATAGAAAACCCAGGGCTTGCTACTTGAAAAACGCAAGGCAGGCTAGGGAGGCTCTAATGACCTTGCTCCAATGTCTAGGGGTTGGCAACACATTCTTTTCCGCTCGCCATAAGTAATTGGCCAATGAGCTCGGGTTTTCACAACCCATGTCATGCTGTTCCTATGAAGCAAGCTAAGCATTGTGCCAACTATTGAAAAAAGATTCAAGATTACAATGTTTACTTACTAAGCTAATTTAGTATAGTTTAGGTAAAAATACAAAATAAGTATATGATTAATTGTAAAATAATAGTTAGTTTACGTAACAAGCTTTAAATTATACACTAATTAAATACATTGATTTATGTTTAGGTATTCTAGACACATGTATTATCATGTATGTGGCAAACATATTCAACCATTCTTTCAAATGTAGACATTTCAGCACTAATAGAATGGGGGAAAAGGAGGTGGGGTTAGGGCGGGTGACGAGGCTACTTTAACCGTTGTTGACGGTAATTCTTGTTTTTCTTTAGTAGAAAGGATCGTGGAGTTTGAATAGTGTTCTTTTAGTTTTTGTTTTACATTAACGACTTATTAGTCATTGTGATTTTATATAATTATATATCAAAGAATCCCAAAAGTCAGGAGTGTGAGTTCACCATTTAAAAATGATTTGGAAGGAAAGGTAAAATAAAATATAGTATCTTATAATTTACTTCATTAGTGGCTCATCCAGCCATTTACTTTGGGGGGAGGTATTCAATCAAGGCTGTAGCAAGAATGACATTTTGATGGAGAGAGCGGGTTCGGGGTTGCACAGCCTCTTAAGCCCTGAAAGCCGAGGATATCTATAGATATTAAATGCTTTTATAAATAATTTTGAGTAGTTTTATAGTAATTAAGTAATTTAAATAATACAAATGGTATCGTAGCTATTATAAGTATGTTCTTTTCAATTGTTAATTTTGTGTGTAACGGTAAACATTTTGAATATTAGGCTTAAGTCTGAAGCCTGGTCTTAAAATGTAGCATATACATTCTACACATCTTCAATGTTAGTTATACTTGATATTATTTAAATTTCTGTTAACATTATTTATGGTGTTGGGGAAAGAGGGGGAAGGGGGTCAAATACCCTGTTTGCCCCTCTCCCCCTTGGGTGCACCACTGCTTACAGCAAAATATATGTGTAAATATTTTAGCAATAAATCAATGACGTAGCGATAGAGTATTAATAGTCCGAAATAATATCCCTTATGTTGGTCAGAGTTTACGTATCTAAATAGCTTCTGGAACATAAATTCTCAAGTTGGGAGACTTGTTTGTTTCCAAGCAGCATTGTTTGAGATAAGTTAGGCTTTATAAAATAGTTTTAATTGCAACGTCGGTTGGACAATCCACCTGATTCCCTCTCACCAAGATCTGATGGACGCTTGATCGACGTATCATTTCATTTTACTCTTATTATGATTGTTTGCTTGGAGTATTGCTAACTGTGTGCTTTTAATTACACTAGGCTGATTGAATAGGATCTGTCTCTCTTATGCATTCAGAAATGTGCCCATACCACTCTTGGCCCTGACATTAATATTTACTTAAATTTCTAACCATATAGAAATCATTACAATTTGAGGACAGCCTATGTGGTTATGTGGTCTAGTAGTCATAGGTTCTGGCTACAGACCCAGAGGTCCCGGGTTAGATTCAGCCTAGAGTGGATAAATTAGGAGCTATTCAAATAAAGTATTAGTGGCTCCGGTAAAGAAGCCGAGCTTAATTGGAGTCATCATTGTGCTGACCACATAACACCCTCTATCCGCAAGAGTTGGCACTAGTTCACCAAACAGTTTGGTAGCCACTCGGTAGGTATAGCCTGAATGCGGACTGACACCATGGAGTTACTTTTATTACATTTTTAGTGGATGGTAATCATCGTTATGGATAAATAAAATAAGAGAGAATATGGAAGAGGAAGAGGGGGAATGGGGGCTCAAAATTTTCCAAGATAGCATACAGTTAAAGGGAAATAATAAATGTTCGAGAACCACTGTTCTATATGGACACATCTTCAAATATATCCCTTGAAATAATTCCTTGACGTTCTTGGACAACGGTGATTGAGGGTCCTTAGCCCCCAAATCTACGTTGCAGCCTTTATAGTACAGTATACCTATTAATTTTTCTCAGAATACGCCACTGACTCCGAGGTACAGATATACAGACAACAGCAGATGACAATCCAAAAACAACTTTTTCGGATTCGGAGGGGAGGGGGGGTCATTAAACGTCGAAATTTATCGAAATTTCGGGTTCAATCTTCTGACGATCACAATACTTTCTCCACCTGTAAGGTAGCGAGAAAGTAAAAATAGATAATAATTTTGTCTAAAAAACAGGTTCTTATAGTTTTATCTGATATTATAACAGTTTTTGTACAATCTGAAGTGAAACACTTAGCGTATATTTAACATTTGTGGAGTAGGTGACCTGGTGGTCTAGGGGTAAGGTGTTGGACTTCTGTGCTGGCGGCCGGGGTTCAATCCTCGGTCCCGGCACAGATTTATCTGATTGCCAAACACTTCCTTCACCTCTGAAAAGATGTGTATTAATCACAACTTGTGAATGTGTGGAATGCCAGGCCTCCACCGTGGTTCGGATTCCACGTTAAACTGTAGGTCCTCCATTTCATCTCACAATCACCCTACCATTGCACATTAGCGTAAGTGCGTATAACCCGAATGGGCAGTAAGACACGATGCTAATAATAATAATATAATAATAATAATAATAACATTTGTGGAGTTTATGTTCAGATAATTTTCCTATCACTCCCAGGCTACGTTAGGCTTGGGGGATTATTTTAATATTTTCCTAGAGTCCAATCACCATTCGAAATGTATTAGTTGGCAGCTAGCAGAAGATTTAAAGAACGGCCAAAATAAAAATAAAATTGTTTTTGTGAACGTTTTAATTGTCAAAGTGACAACAAATCAACACAAGGTTTTTCAAATGACATGGTTTGGCGAATCGCTTCATGAGAGTATATCTGGTAGCTTTAAATAGCTGTCTGGTAATACCACTCCTATGGGGAATTAACTATATTATACACCGGTTATATAGGGGGGCGTCACAAAGCAGTCCCAATTCACCTCGGGCTGCCCCTGCCTCTAAGCTTGTGTCTCAAATCACTGAACTCAATTCCAATTGTGGAATTAATGCCTCAACATTGAATTCAAAAGTTCATTAAAACGAACAGCGTGGGACTGGAGCTGTCCCGCCGCGTGGACCGAAGGCGAAGCACCGTGACGTGTGAAGAGAAGCATTAGACACAATGTAACTCGACCATTTCGGCGCGCCGTCTACGACACTCTCATCGTTCCATCACGTGTGAAAGCTTTCATTTAAGCCTGTGTACCTCGTAATCATGGCGACGGCGAAAAACCGTCACGTGAGAAAGGGGGCTTAGGCATTTTTTACACGTGACGATTTTCCGCCGTCGCGATATACGGCACGGTGTTGTAATTATCAAGATACACAGGTTTAAGTGAGAGCTTTAACATGTTACGGCACGGCGATAATGCCGTGGACGGCCTCCGTGCCGTAAACGACGTGCCGAAATGGTCGAGATACATTGGGTCTAATGCATATATTCACACGCCACGCTGTTTCCTTTCGCCTTCGGTTCTTACGTCGTGCTAGCTTAAGTCATACGTTGTTCGTTGTATTGAGTACACTAGCGCAGCCAGGATTCGTTTGTGTGTGTAGGCGGAGGGGGGTGTAGTTTCAATGATCAAATGATCAACTAAGCGGGATCCATTGGTTTCTACCATGGGAAATTTTGAAAATTTAAGTACTGCAAAATGCAAATGCATAAAAAGAAATATAATAATATCCAAAATAATTTAAAATTTCTAAAAATGAGCTAAAATCTGAAAATTCAAATAAGCAACTTACATTAACTCTGAACTCCAAAATTACTTGTCAACTAAATCACATTAGTCTTATGTTCATTTTCCTTGGCTTCATAGAAAGCTCATTAAGAACTTTATCCTCCATAACCGACACCTCTGGATGTATGTACATGAAGTTTATTAAGTATGTCTTCATTTGTAGAGTTCCTCATGTATGATCTCAACAGCTTTAGGGACGAGAAAGAGGTAGGTGGGTAGCGAAGCGTAGGGGGGTTTAACCTTAACCCCCCTCGATCCCTGGGCTGCGCCAGTGATGAGTAGACGCTATGGCTCCCGTAAATTTCGAAATTAATGTTAGGCATTCATTGCACAAGTGGAATTGGGTCCTTTACTTTGGACAGAAGCTTAGAGGAGTACAAATCTTGGACTGAATCATTATCAGACTGGAGGAAAGTTTGTACTTTAATCATGCCAGAATTTGAGAATTTGGACGATAAAAAGACACAAACAACTTATTTATTTAGTCCATGGTATCACACTGGGGCATAACGAAGAAATAGACGGGGCAAATTGGAGGGAATTAAACAAGGCAGGGGGCGTTGGTACAGGTGGCGGGCGGCGTCTGTATTACGACGAACGCCGTCCACGGTGACAGCCAAGACACCATCACGTGTGAAGACTCCTAAGTAGCCCATACTTTTTATTAACTTGTTTATGGGCTTATAGCTTACGTTCCACCCTAATGATAGAGCGGTAAGTTAGGATTATTACAGACTATTAAAGCCCCACGGTTCAATTCTAGGGATGTCTAAATAAACTTTGTACGTTATTTAAGTAGGCCTCTAAGTTCGTCATGTTATACAGGTAGATTGTTTCAATTCATCACACCAAGTTAAGATTCCTCTACGAATTTATTTAACTTTACATCATTTGACCTAAGCGTAATATTTAATAAGTTGTTTAAATAAGGGCTATTGCTGCCTTAATATTAGGGATAGAAATTAGATTATTTAGAGGACGTAAAAAGTAAAAACCAATAAAAATGTAGATGTACAATCCGGCAGAGATTTTAAACCCTGGCTTTCTTGTCAATATCAGCCAAGTGAAATGCGAGTCTTAAAATAGGGGTAGTTAAGATAAAATATATTAATACTCTCCTGAAAAGAGAATAGATTAAGACGGGGGAAAAAACCTTGAATGTGTAAAACACCTAAATACAGTATTTGTTGGAAGAGCACATTCATTATAATATACATAGTACTGGATAATTGGCCAACGAGTGTCTCTTAAACAATCCTCCTTAAAGTGATATCTGAGCGTATTTGTTACAAGGCTTACTTCTATTTAGTCATGAAGTAGGCAGGCCTTGACTAGTTTTTGTTAGAAACTCCAATAGCTGATAATTTGGATACCATGTGAAAGAGACCATTGTACAATTATTATTAAAGCTACTTTCAAGTAGACATACATACATCTTGTTGTCACTTTAAACAGATAGAACCAGTGCCGATAAACTCATAATTAAGTTATGATTTGTTTTTTTGTTCTGTTTATCCCTGCATCTTACTACTTGTTCTAGTTATACGCTTATGTACTAATTAAACTAATATATTAGAGATTAAGAAGGTTTATATTAGAGGAATTACACCAGAATTTACGTGGACGGAGAGTGGAAAACCACTCTGTACACCCAACTGAGATCGAAACCTGATCTCCCCGTCTTCAGTAGTCTAGTCTAACACGAGGTAGCCCTCTTCGGTGGCCGCATGGCCAAAGGCGCTACTTCCGCAGTAGACTAGACCACCGATGACAGGGAGATTGTAGTTTGATCCTGGTCGGGTATACTGAGTTTTTTCTAAATTGTTTCCAACTCTCTTACCACGTAAATGTGGGTACACTTCTTCTAAATTCATCCTTACGTGGTGTTGAAAGAAAAAAATATTCTTTTGTCAATGTTGAAAGCAAAATATGATCATTTCCCAGCTTACCATCATCGTATCACACTGTTTTCTTACTTCAAAATTCCCTGTTTTTTCCCAAAAGGTTCTGTGCGGATTTCTGACCAATTATGAACCAACATACAACGTGACCCAATTTTTCTTCTTATAAACGTTATAGGAACTAACAATTTTGGATTTAGATATTTGGAAACTAGTCACTATTTGAGAAATCTAGCTAGTGAACGTTATATACCAAATGTTTAATCTTTGCTCATCAGAAATCGATTTACAAGAATTGTTAAAGTTGTTCGCCAAATAAGTGCAATGTTTGGTAGCACATAAGTATGTGGACCTTTGTTTTCTTATATTAAAAGAAACAAACATTCATTATATCACGGCTTATAGTTACGCATTTGACATCAATTATGAAAATGACTTCAACACAGCATTTAACACATATCATTTTTGAAAATTAAATGTTTCACATCTCAGGGAAAAGCTAAATGCCAAGTGTAGCATTTTTTAAGTAATTTTATTTTTGTATTAATAAGATTTATTTTTCTCTTTAGATGGTTGATTCATTGCTTTTTTTTTTTGCAGTTTCCTCCGTATTTTAAAATTTCAAATGTGGCTCTTAAAATTAAACGAGTTGAACACCCTTAGGATATGAGGGAATGAAATTTATTTTTCTATAGAAATGATTAGTGTGAATTTTTATCATAAATGTTATGAACAGGATTCGACCCTAATGAAGAAATTTAAGTCGGCATTATCCAGCCCATTGAGGAAGGAGGGGGGGGGGGGCATAGGTGTATAAGACGTCCTTGAACGCGTGTTTAAGGTGGGGATGCAGGGAACGTGAAAAAAGAAATATTTTCGCAATTTTTAAAGATTTTTTTTTTGTCCAAAATAAATAAAATATTGCTTAAATATAAACATAGAGTTTAATTTTCTTCACTTGTTGATATCAGCAGTTAAATATCTGTAATGAGCAGGGCTAGGATTTTGATGACATGTCATCTTTTTATTGGTACATTACATACAATGCTTGTAAGTACATAATCTCTGTTCATAAGCCCCTGGTTGAAGAAATGTATATTTTATAGTTCATTTTATGATCATTTTGGAATTTTAGGACCATATTTTCTTCTTCCTCGTCCGTTTAAAGGCATTTTTAGGCACTTTCAAGTCATTCTAGGGCAGTCATGGGTCGAATAAATATATTTTCAATACTATCAATATTTTATAAATGCATACATTTTTCCAACACGTGTTAGGAATGAGAAGATAGTGTATGTTTGAAAGACTTGCGTTGGGAGGGGTAGCTATTACTTCTGAAGCATATATTTGTAAATCAATATTATATTTTTCAGAATATAAGAGTTTATTTGTTAAAGGATTCATTGCATGGATAATTTTTTGTTTACATTTATGAAGAACGTGTTTGGTTGAGTGTCATGTTCATTTATTACTACTTTTTGTTCATACTTAGGTCCTGGTTATGAGCATAGCTGCATTAGATGAGAAACCTTTTAAATTAAGATAGAAAATTATCATTACATTCCAAGACACCTTTGACAGATATTCAAGAACTGTTGATGTCACCATAGAAAGAAAATTAAACTTTATGTTTGTACTAAAGCAATATTTTATTTATTTTTACCAAAACTGTTTTGCTATAAAAAATACAGAATCACTGGCCTTTTCTCGCGTCCCCTACATCCCCACCTTAAGTATTCATTTCACTTTTTCTTTTATGCAAAGATCTATTAAACGTTTGCAGTTAGATATCCCAAATATTCCAGTTTTTTATTTTAGCTATTTGTGAAAATCCGTGTATTTCCAGACAAACTGTTCTCCATTTCTCCAAGTGCACCATGATCCTGCATAAGTATACAGGAATGTATTTTAGAAGGCTCTTAATCTCGGCATCCTATTTGCAGCCAAGCTCATTCAAAGGACCTTATTGCATCTTAGTAAATTTTCCAAAAAACTAAACAGTATTATTACTACCCAACATTCCCTAATATAATTGTTAGCTTTCGCAATCCTCTTTAGACAATTATTGTATAATAAATATGTATATTTTTTGGTGTTGTTCGCTTTAATGATCGTCCGGACTGTTCGTAATAACTAGTGCAGGTGTGCAGGGTTAATAAAGGATGTATGATTTTAATACCATCCTATTAGGACTGTTACAGTACACTGAACCAGGCTCAACTATTCTGGTTTTAGTTTTGTCATAACTACTTAGTAATAGCTAGACCACCTCTGCGGTCTAGTGGTTGGAGTTCCAGGCTAAGGATCCAGAGGTCGTGGACTCTATCCCCGGCGCTTCCAGATTTTCTGTGAAACGGTAGGTCTGGATCGGGGTCAATTTGGCCTCGTGAGGACAAATGAGGAGATACTTGAATGAACAAGTAGCGGCTCTGGTCTAGAAAACTGAGATCAATGGCCGGAGGGTTCGTTGTGCCGACCATATGACACCATCTATTCGCAGAAATGTGTGATATCTTCGCCAACAGACGCCTGCTGCTCGGTCGGTATGGCTCGACATTGGTCTGACACTATAGAGTTTTGTTTATCTTAGTACCTTCTAGGGTTATAGTAAAAAGAGGGTATGAAGGCAGAACTTTATAGAAAATAGCGTGGAGAGAAAGTTGGAAACAATTTAGGAATAAACACTTAAGTGGCTCTTGATTGTATTTAAGCCCAGACCATCCCGTTAACGACAAACCAGACAAGATGAGTCTAGCGCCTTTCTCCACAAGTCCACATGGAACAAGCTTAAAGTTGTTCTAATGCCAAGCATTGTGTTTATGGACTTCTGAATTTATTGGGTAATTTGACATCAATTTAATTTACATATTTTGTGGATTATAATATGTTGCATCATTTTGTCTTTATATTAGTAGTTTATAGTAGTTTGTAACATAAAAGTTTTATTATGAAAGTAAGAGAAACCTTTTAAAAAAGTAAAATAAAATAATATTTATATCAAGTTATAAGTGCAATAAAATGTAATAATAAATATATATTATATTTTCATCTATTAAAAAAGAGACAATCACAGTTTTAATTATTACCTTATGGCATAAAACTAAATTGCGTTTTAATCTAAATAAAAGATAATTAAATAAAGTGGTCTTAAAATGATTCTTAAAACAGAAGGAAACAGAAAAAAGTTTTGATAAACCCTAGTTAAGAAAAACAATTGACATTTGAGGGTGAGCGAAGTTTTGTGACAAAAAAAACTCTTGGTGGAATTCTGTGTAGTTGGCAACAAGAATGAAGTTGCTAGGAAGTAGTAACAGGATATAGGGGAGGGATGATCTCGGAAATTAAGGAAGTCGTTATATCCTTAGAGGAGGAGGGGAAGAATTCAATAATCTGAGGAAGAATTCTTTGCTCAGATTAAGTGGACTAGACGGGGACTTTCCTGGCATTTCAATGAAAGCATGGTTGAGGGGAAAGAAATGAAAAGTTTTCAAGATAATAGAATGGTTAATATACAGTCCAATTTTCTTAGGAGAGGTAAATTAGAAAAGTTATTAGATCTACTTTTACATATATATATGAGGTCATATGATATGCAGTTGTCAAGTTTGATAATCAATCATATCAAAACTGATACAATTAATAAAAATATAACATGTTATTCAAATAAATACCAAAACAATATATCTGAGTGTTCTAAAAGGCTTTTCCTATGACAATTGGACTTAAAAGTCATGTATTTATGGAGACCGGTTTTGATCTTAATAAATTCTTTTTGTTTTCTTCCATCGTATCATGTATTTTGCCTGGTCCAGACAATAACTATTTAACTACACTAATAGAACAAGGACTAAGAAGGTAAAATTGAGAGAAAATGTAGCCACATTTGTGTGGAGAAAGGGCGAGAAATAATTTAAGAAAAAGACATCCTCTATACATCCACCCAGTATTCGAACCCGTTCCTCCATATAAGTGGCAAAGCAGAATAAATGAGCATGACTTTTGTCCACCTGCCCATCGGTGCTTGTAAATAATTGTTTGCTGAAAACATTTACTGTAGGAAGAAAAAAAATCTAATTTTCTCAACAAAGATAACATTATACTAAATTATTAGATTGGTATGAATATTATCTCTTACCCGCTTCAGTGGCCGCATGGTCTAAGGCGCTACTCTCACAGTAGATTAGACTGCCGATGATGGAGATATTGAGGTTCGAATCTCGGTCGGGCTTATAAAGGGGGAAAGGGTCGAGGGGGGGGGGGGGGGTTGTTCCAAAATGGTTTTACACTATCCCTCCATGAAAATGTGGGTACGCTTCCTATTTAAATATAACCTTCCTCATTACTAAAACCATTATTGTAATTAGTACATAAGCTTATATCCCGAACAGGTGGTAAGATATGATATTTAAAAAGATATTAAAAATGACAACTGCAAATAACATACAATTCTCTGTATGACTATGAATGCAAGTAGTTTTCAAAACTTTCATGCCTATCAAATGTGACAATTACAATATTTAAAATCATACATCATTAAGAAAAACCTCTTTTCACTTTTGAGGTAATTTGTGGTCTATATTTGGAAGAAGGTACAGGAAAAATGGATAGAAAACATAAATACAAGCGCACGGACACAATATGGCTGTTACAATGAAAAAAGAACACAGTTCACACTTTACATTGATGTCACTGGACAAAGGGGTATTGGCTGCCTCTTGAAGAAAATCGATTGTCACCGCCCAATCCCCCTACCTAATGGAACTCATCAGGAAGGAGTGTGAAACGCGCAATGCAACTTTGGTTTCCTTTTTCAGGAAATTGCGTTGAGCATTTCACACTCCTCCCTGATGAGTTCTGATAAAATGATACTTAGGTCGGGGGATTGAGCGGTGACGAACGACTTTCTTAAAGAGGCAGCCAATACCTCTTTGTCCAGTGGCAGCAGTGTAAAGTGTGAACTGTGTTCTTCTTTTCACTGTAACAGCCAAATTGTGTTTGTTCCCTTATGTATGATTTTTATCCATCTTTCCTGTACCTTCTTCCAAATATATATTACAATATTTAAAGTTATTAATTTTGTCTGAAATTAATTTTTAAAAAGGCGTAGTTGTTTGAATGCAAGCTGTGAACCAAAATCCAAAGTGTTTAGACACCTACCAACTACCTCTAAGATATTTGGATGTTTAATCCTTTGGATCTAAATGTCATTTGACTTGAAATTGTGGGTTGTTGGTGTGATCATCTCACTAGCGTAGGAATACATTTTTAGAGCATAAGAAAAAGTTCAACTGCAACCATTGTGGTTATCTCCAATAGATGGCTTGAACTTTGACAGCTTTAAAATAAATATGACCTTTAGTAAAACAACTGAATTGGCTTATTTTTAAATGAAGTTATATATATCTGATAGTCTATTGTAGTACTATAGACATAAGTCTCGAAGTTGCACAGTGTTAAATATCAGTTCCTTAAAACCAAATAAATATTTTTTTGTGTACAGCTTCTTAATACCCGGTACTCTCTGGCTATCTGAATATTCACACTAATGAAGTAGGGATGAAGAAGGTAGAATTTAGAGGAAATGTGCCCACATTTGGATCAATCAAAGGTGGTAAAAACATTTAGAAAAATCGCAAGGGCTCCACCATTTTCATAAAATAAATACAAAATTCTAAATGTACCGATATTGTGTTAAGAAATTTGTAAATAAAATTTCATGCACATGTTAATCATTCTGGACACACATTCCTGAATGACTGACAAAGTCACTTTATATATTTACCTACAAGAACATATACAAATATCATTTTCTAGTTTTTAAGTTTCAATGTTCGATCAAGTGAACTAGAGGAGAGTTATAAAGTCACCTTGACCCATACTCTTACACATACATGTTTGTGGAATAGTTATCTAACACTAAAGTGTTATGGGCAATTCTTTATTTTATTTTATAACTTCATTAATCTTCAATTGCGTGTACTTAGAGCAAGTGCCGGATTTACATTATGGGGGGGGGGGGAGGCTCAGGGTGGCATACAATTTGATATTTTTAAGTCTATAATTTTTAGCTGCATACATCATCAACATACTAGTTGTGATTTTATATAAGTATACATCAAAGAATCCCAAAAGTCAAGAGTGTAATTTCCCCATTTCGAGATGATTTAGCATAAAAAGGTAAAATAAAATATCTTTTCAGGTAATTTACTTACAACAAAAGATATGTGTAAATATCAAATGATGTAGCAATAGAGTATTGATAGAAGAAAATCTCCCCTTTGTTACAGTTCACACATATAAATAGCTTCTGGAACATTATTCTCAAATCAGGATTCTCGTTTGTTTCCAAGCAACATTGTGTTAAGTGTGTTGGGATTTAATAAATAGTTTTAATTATCACAGCGTGAGTTGGACAATCCACCAGATTTCCTCCTACCAAGATCTGATGAATGCTAAGTCCACATACAACTTTGTTTTATTTGCTTTGTGCATTTCTACCTGAGTGGACTACACACATTTAATAGCACTCGGCCAATTGAATAGGATCTTTCCCTTTTATTCAGGAATGTACATACAATTCATAGCCCCGACATATTTACTTAAGTATCTGATTATGTGGATATTGCGATGATCTGCAATGTGCTGTGTTTTGATATTCCATTACAATTTGAGTGGATGATAATCAGCAGTAGTATCACATTTTTATGTTTTTTATGTATAGTTTGGTTGTACTTTTATGAAGTCAGAATATGTAGTAGGCTGTAAGGATGAATATTAAAACAAAAATATGAATAAGTCAACAAAGAAAGAAGATGGGAATAAGCGGGTGCAAAATTTCCCAAGATAGCATATTGGTAAGACGAAATCATAAATGTTTGAGTGCCACTGTTCAAGAGGTACCCATGTTCAAATATTCCAGGTGAAGAATCCCCTGGCATACTTGAACTGCCAAATCCCCCCTGCAACTTTTAGAGTAAAGCTTACCTATTAATTTTCTCAGAATACACCACTATATACTATATAGTTTAGGTTGTTATAGTGATCATTACAAATATTTAGAGAATACCAGTACTAATAATAACATTAGTCAGAGTTTGACTATATTTTTAACAAATAAGACATTAGCAGCCCTTATGTGTGACATTTATTTATATTAATTATTGATATTATTTACTAACATTCAATTTAACAATAACTCTTAACATTATGTTGATGAGTTGGGTACACCACAGTCAGATTTTCCTAGGAAGCCTGTTATTTTAAAACTGGAAACTCATGTTGCCACAATGACGGTGGGGGGGAGGGTTAGTATCAGGGAACTTGAGTTAAATATTAATGGATATAGAAAAAGTTATCAGGCTAGGGACAATTTAGTGAAAGATAAGAATGGTAACCTGATGGCAGATACGAGCGAGGTTTTGAGTAGATAGAACAACCACTTCAGGCATATTTTGAATGTTCATAAAGGATTCGATTTGGATGAGGGTATCTAAGTCCATACTGCTGAACCAAGTATTAGTAAAGTCAAAGAAGCTATTAGTAAGTTAAAAAACTATAAATCTCCAGGTATAAGTTCAATTTTCCAGCAGAGTTAATAAAGGGAGGTGGTGAAATGATAGCATTAGAGATTCACGAACCGCAGTGCTATGTTCCATACAAAACCATGAGGTACCGTATTACTACAAGAATGGAAGGAATGTATTATAGTGCCCATTTTCAAAAAGGGGAGACAAAGAGAGTTCAATATATATAGAGGTATCCCATTACAACTAACATACTATAACATTTTATCTAGCATAATTTTAATGAGAATTGACATATTAAGAGGAAATAAATGGGGATCATCAATGTAGATTTTGAACAAATAGAACAACAACAGATCAGATTTTTACTATTCGAAAAATATCAGAAAAAAGTGGGAATACAAAATGATGTTTCATTAATTTTAACCCTTTTGGTGCCACACCTATTCCAGAATTCTCGCGCAAAGAGTGCTAGAGGCCGGTTAGGTTTTGTGTGCAAAGAATGTCACAGCTATTTCCTCATTTTTGTAAGGGTTTTCAAGAAAATTAACCAAACCTTTATTTATAAAACGATTATTTTGATTTTTCTATCATTTTAATCCGTATGTAATATTCTTTAATAATACATTAATACAATTTAATTAAAATTATTTCATTTCTATATTTTCAATCAAATTCTTAATTTTTTTCAAAACTAATGCCAACTAACATATTACAAAATATTATATATAAATTTCAATATTATTTTGTTGTAGTGCATTTAGTTTTATACAAGAAAATAATGTTTTGAATATATATGATAATAAATAGTAATTACAAATTTTGTTATTTGGTATCCTACATTATATATTTTTTGAGGTTATTGCTTACCTTACAGCAAGATTTATCATATTGCTTACTTTATGAATAAATATTTAGGCCTATTCTTAATGAATGCATTTTTCAAAACACCTTTTATAATTTGTAAGTTCATATTTTTTTAAATATTATATACATTTGTAAAGTCATTACGCATATTTACTTACATTGATAAATAAATCTTTTCATTCACATGACATAACATGAAAATCTAAATAGTATATTTTTCTAATCTCATAACAATTAACCCATACATTTGAAAAACAAAACTGTTTACATCAGTATGAATGTGAGCCACACGTATGTTTTTCATGCAGCTCGTACATACATTTGCATTGCACTTAGCACATTGAGTATGTAACCCTCCCATTGTAAATGTACTAAACTCACAGTTTCAATAACTATTTAGAGTTTATTTATGTTGCCAAACTTATATAAAATAAATTAAGGAAATGTTCTCTTCCCAGTGATATATGTCACTACTAAACTATCTATCGAATAAAGCGAGAACTAACTCAAATCTGGAGAGCCACCTCATCGGCTATGGCACTTTTAATGGTAGTAGACGGAGCTGATCAGATCGGCTTGTGGCGTTAAAAGGTTTAAATATAGTTTAAAAAGGGAAATTATATGAAAATTTAGTCAAGGTTGGGACACTCACAAAAACTGGTCAAACTAAGTGAGGTATGTTTGACTGATACAGATGGCAGGGTATGCGTTGGATTTAAGTTATCAGATACTTTCGAACTACATAATGGGTTCAAATAAGGAGATTCACTTTCCCCATTACTTTTTAATCAAGCCTTAGAGTACCTATAATATTAAGATAATGCAAGAGAGTAGAGAAATGTTGATATTAAATGGTACAATGCAGCTATTAGGATATGCAGATGATTTAACTTTGTTATGCAATAGAAGGGAGATATTGTATTAGAATCTGGTGAGGAAATAGGTTTAGAAGTGAATGCTGAAAAGACTAAGAATATGATCACACAGAAAACACAGATTGAGAACATTAATTTATAGATTACTGTGAACAACATATAATGTGACATGGTTGGTGAGTTTAAAGGTATAATTTTCTGATATAGGTCTTAGTGAAGTGAAGCTCAACCCCCACTCTCGTCCAAAATCTTGTAGAGATAACATGCATAGTTTGTGTCAGACATTTCAGAATATTTTTAATTATTCAATCAATAAATCTCACAACTGAGATCTAGTAAAGATAACACAATTATTCCACGTTAAACTGTAGGTCCTTCATTTCATCTCACAATCACCCAACCATTACACATTAGCGTAAGTGCGTATAACCCGAACGGGTAGTAAGACGCGGTGCTAATAATAATAATAATTATTATTATTATTGTCAGGTATATAAATTAAACGTTTTGATACAAGTAATCACATGTGATATCAAATTGCATGATGACCTTATTTAGAGGAGTGATAACATTAAATAAATAAACATGATTGATTTCAGTTTTAATCTAATAATCTATCACACCTACATAATTATTAAAAATATTGTCATACAAAAGTGGTGGCGTGATTCGGAAATAAACACCCCTGATAACAGATGTTACCAAGCTCGATTGCTTTCATGGAATGTAAGCTAAGATTATACAAGACAATAATTTTACCGGTTGTTCTCAATGGATGTGAAATGAGGTCTTTTTTCTTACATAATGAAAACAGATTTAAGATGTTTAAATACAAGTTGCAAAGGAAGATATTTAATTCAAAAAAGGATGAGGCTTTTGAAGAGCAGAAGATGTTACATAGCCTGTACTCACCAAAAGACATTGTTAGGATAATCATGTTGCATAGATTATGGTGGGCAGGACATGCAGTGTGAATGGGAGGATCTATAAACTTGATAAGAGTATTAATTAGCAAACCTAATGGTAAGAAACTATTGGTAAGACCTAGACACAGATGGGAGGGTCACATTAGGATGGACCTGAAAGAAAAAATTGTGTAATGAGGGGGACTGGAGAGAACTAGCTCAAGATAGAAATAAGATGTAATGAAGTGGAATGGATAGAGCTAGCTCAAGATAGGGATAGGCAATGTACCAGTGGCGTATTCTGAGAAAAATTAATAGGTATACTGTACTATAAAGGCTGCAACGTAGATTTGGGGGCTAAGGACCCTCAATCACCGTTGTCCAAGAACGTCAAGGAATTATTTCAAGGGATATATTTGAAGATGTGTCCATATAGAACAGTGGTTCTCGAACATTTATTATTTCCCTTTAACTGTATGCTATCTTGGAAAATTTTGAGCCCCCATTCCCCCTCTTCCTCTTCCATATTCTCTCTTATTTTATTTATCCATAACGATGATTACCATCCACTAAAAATGTAATAAAAGTAACTCCATGGTGTCAGTCCGCATTCAGGCTATACCTACCGAGTGGCTACCAAACTGTTTGGTGAACTAGTGCCAACTCTTGCGGATAGAGGGTGTTATGTGGTCAGCACAATGATGACTCCAATTAAGCTCGGCTTCTTTACCGGAGCCACTAATACTTTATTTGAATAGCTCCTAATTTATCCACTCTAGGCTGAATCTAACCCGGGACCTCTGGGTCTGTAGCCAGAACCTATGACTACTAGACCACATAACCACATAGGCTGTCCTCAAATTGTAATGATTTCTATATGGTTAGAAATTTAAGTAAATATTAATGTCAGGGCCAAGAGTGGTATGGGCACATTTCTGAATGCATAAGAGAGACAGATCCTATTCAATCAGCCTAGTGTAATTAAAAGCACACAGTTAGCAATACTCCAAGCAAACAATCATAATAAGAGTAAAATGAAATGATACGTCGATCAAGCGTCCATCAGATCTTGGTGAGAGGGAATCAGGTGGATTGTCCAACCGACGTTGCAATTAAAACTATTTTATAAAGCCTAACTTATATCAAACAATGCTGCTTGGAAACAAACGAGTCTCCCAACTTGAGAATTTATGCCCCAGAAGCTATTTAGATGTGTAAACTCGATTAACATAGGAGAGATAATTTCAGACTATGAATACTCTATCGCTACGTCATTGATTTATTGCTAAAATATTTACACATATGTTTTGCTGTAAGCAGTGGTGCACCCAAGGGGGAGAGGGGCAAACAGGGTATTTGACCCCCTTCCCCCTCTTTCCCCAACACCATAAATAATGTTAACAGAAATTTAAATAATATCAAGTATAACTAACATTGAAGATGTGTAGAATGTATATGCTACATTTTAAGACCAGGCTTCAGACTTAAGCCTAATATTCAAAATGTTTACCGTTACACACAAAATTAACAATTGAAAAGAACATACTTATAATAGCTACGATACCATTTGTATTATTTAAATTACTTAATTACTATAAAACTACTCAAAATTATTTATAAAAGCATTTAATATCTATAGATATCCTCGGCTTTCAGGGCTTAAGAGGCTGTGCAACCCCAAACCCGCTCTCTCCATCAAAATGTCATTCTTGCTACAGCCTTGATTGAATACCTCCCCCCAAAGTAAATGGCTGGATGAGCCACTAATGAAGTAAATTATAAGATACTATATTTTATTTTACCTTTTCCTTCCAAATCATTTTTAAATGGTGAACTCACACTCCTGACTTTTGGGATTCTTTGATATATAATTATATAAAATCACAATGACTAATAAGTCGTTAATGTAAAACAAAAACTAAAAGAACACTATTCAAACTCCACGATCCTTTCTACTAAAGAAAAACAAGAATTACCGTCAACAACGGTTAAAGTAGCCTCGTCACCCGCCCTAACCCCACCTCCTTTTCCCCCATTCTATTAGTGCTGAAATGTCTACATTTGAAAGAATGGTTGAATATGTTTGCCACATACATGATAATACATGTGTCTAGAATACCTAAACATAAATCAATGTATTTAATTAGTGTATAATTTAAAGCTTGTTACGTAAACTAACTATTATTTTACAATTAATCATATACTTATTTTGTATTTTTACCTAAACTATACTAAATTAGCTTAGTAAGTAAACATTGTATCTTGAATCTTTTTTCAATAGTTGGCACAATGCTTAGCTTGCTTCATAGGAACAGCATGAACCTGGGTTGTTAAAACCCGAGCTCATTGGCCAATTACTTATGGGCGAACGGAAAGGAATGTGTTGCAACCCCCTAGACATTGGAGCAAGGTTATTAGAGCCTTCCTAGCTTGCCTCGCGTTTTTCAAGTAGCAAGCCCTGGGTTTCCTATTGTGTAAAGTAGGACCTTTTGAAATAAGAGTTACTTAAAACACAGCATTCTTGGAATATGAACAAATATTATTTTTAAAATTAATAATTCATTACTTGTATAATTATTAACAATTTAAACATTAGTGTTTACACAGTTCACACAGACAGCATTGAATTAAACAAAAGACTAGTTCATATCATTTTGACTATGCGGCGCAGGACTAGCATACCCAGAGAATATGCCACTACGATGTACTTTTGTAATTTAATAAAATGTTACTGCTGGTTCACTCAAATATAAAATAATTGGTTGGCCCTAAATGGAAAATTATCATTTTCTGTCGAAACTATCTAATACCAAAATATGTATTATATCCCAAGTAATGTTTATAACTATTCAAAATCACCACTTGGTACTTGCATGTCAGCTTATAATAGGATTATTTTTTAATCCATGTGAATTTGGCTAATTTAGAATATTGATCCCTGGTGCTTCCAAAATGTATCTGTGAAGCAGCGAGTCTGGACTGGAGGCAAACTCAACCTCGTGAGGACAAATGAGCTACTTGAATAAAGAAGTAGCCACTCCGGTTTATAAAACTGAGATTAATGGCTGGAGGGCTCAGTGTGCTGACCACATGACAACCTCTATCTGCAAATGTTGGCAATATAATCACTAACGGCGGTGACTGCTCAGTAGTTATAGCTCACTTGTGGGGTCCCACCAGAAGTTTTATATCTGCAATTTAAACTCGATACTACTCATTAAGTTAAAACTCTTCTCAATTTAAGCTAGTTATTTTAAAATTGTTTGGAAGTAACATTGATGATAATTTATTTATTCCTATTGGACAAAAGGTAGTATTAAACTTTTAAAATCACTAATTATTAATTTCCATAATGTTTATATGTCATTTAGAATCATAACTCTAAAAAAAAATTAAATAGATCGTTGTAATCTTAATATATAAATAAAAATCGGGTGTGTTCAAATAAGTATTACTGCAATATCAATTCACACATATATGGTTAATTTAAGCATCAATATTAATGTGAACAAAATTGGCTAATGTTACAATGTTGAGTTATAAGTCTATGTATTAATATAATTTAATTACAGTTGCTCATTTTATATAAACTATATATACCAATTTCACTATGGTTTAAAATTATTTTTATTAGAAAATGAATAACTCTCAATCCCAAAATAAACATTCTTGGATACCTCCCATGATTATTTCATGTTTGGGAACCAATTCTAATATACTTGAACAATTAAACCTCTAAATTTATATTTTTTGAAAATACAAACAATTCTTATTTTACATGTATCCACCATTTTAGTAAACAAAGCAGCAATTTAAATAAATGTTCAAAATTCTTCAAACAGATACAGTTAACTCATAAAATGAAATTTTGTAATCAAAAACAGATTTAGGTTTCATCAATTGACTGATAAATATAATAATATTTTAAGGTTTTTGTTTATTAGAGGATAACTATAAGTTATTTACCTTAATTGTCAAACCAAACATCAAATATATCTGACTAACCTATTATTATAAAAACAGTATTTGGTTGATATGACTTGTTTTTATTTAATTCATTAGCTATATATGCATGTAAAAATTATTAATCAGACATAAAATAATCAATACCTTAATAAAATACATTTTTAGAAAAAAGAAAAGAAAATAAGACTGATCCTTTCAATCTGTCCAAACTGTTACCTAATATATTCAACGTTGTTGGTGTAGTCTACATTCATTTTATATAATCATTGTGTAGGTACATCCTTTAGTCAAATAATATTGTTGATTGATGGAACTGAAGGACACAGTTAAGACATTTTAACTTGAAATGTTTAGAAAAAAAAGCACATATGCATACTTATTCAAGTCACAGTACAATTTTATCATGGGGGTAAATTTTTCTTTGACAGTTAATGGTTTTTTTGTAACTTATTGGGGCATTACTTATGGTATAAAAAATTATACTTTTATTTCATATTATAAATAAAGCCTTATCTTCAAGTTTTAATTTGTCATACATTCATATGCACAGTTTTTACGATGAAAAATAATGTCAATATAAAATTTTAAGCTTTTAAGTTAATGATAAATTGATAGCCTATTTTTGGGTTTCATTCTCCCTTTGGTAAATACACAACACAACATGCCCCAAGAAATAATTTTATATAAAAACTTAATTAACCTTATTTAAAAGATTTATTTTTATTTCAAAGCAATGGAACAATGTATTTCATGATATAAGTAGTGTTTTAATTTAAGTTGTAAGTACAACCCAATTACTTAAATTCAAACCCTAATTTATATTGAAGAGTTGTTTTCTGCATTCTCCACTTGACAACAGTAAATTGGGATTAGTTTAATGGTTTTTTCCATTTTTTGTTTTAGATAGTGGAGCTGTGACCAATGTAACCATTAAACTGTTTTATGATAAAGATTCCAAGTTAGTTCTTATATGTGGAGGAGACGGGCTCTAAATATTTAGTTTACAACGCTGGAAATATTTCACAGGACGCCTGTGGCCTTTCGGTACAGCATGAATTGGTCCAGATATTGTTGGATCGTATCGATGGGCTGATACACCTCATTTATGCGATTCTGAAACAATACAATTATTACAAAAATTAAAAACCATTGATAGTGGTACAGATCATGGTTAGAATAAATATATGTTACTGTGAAAGCTGGAAACGTGACGACTGCCGGGAATCGACCACGATTTTTGGGATTCACGGTTTTAACACTGGTGTATGTCGGAAAGTCAATTTCTCTAACCGTATTTCACCAATGTATAACCGTAATCGAAAGATCCAAAATGGCAAATACCAGTAATCGTCCCGTTTCTAGCTTTCATTATAATATATACTAGCAGTCCCGCACGGCGTTGCCCATTATCGGCTGTGATATAAGGATTATATAACCCCCCCCCCCTCCACGCTGACCATTACCCACTGTGGTATATGAATTATATAAATCCTATTTATTCCCTATCCCGTGGGAATTTCAAAAAATCCGACATTGTTCCTTGTCTACATCATAAAGGGAACATCTGTGCAAAATTTCAGCTTTATAGGTTAAGGGTTTGGGCTGGGCGTTGATGAGTCAGTCAGTTAGTCTGGACTTTTCTTTTTATATATATATATAGATTTATTTGGAGATTTTTTTGGTGTGTGATGTTCAACAAGAAAGGTTTAAACCCGCATTGCTATAGTAGGAGATTTAAAGACATAGATAATTAATTATAGGTGTCATGTTTGACACTCTTATCAGATACATATTTATTCATAATGTAATCTTTTGTAGTCATATATTTTGGCAAACATTACTGCATTTTTATAAAATAATTTCCTTCTCTGATTCTCAAGATTAAATGATCAAAAACTTCTCTTGGATAAACGGAACACAAAATTATGTAAACAAATTGTGTTGAAATGTGCTTCCTAAATGGCTGATTATTTGGGTTATATGCATATGTATTAATTATGCTAATGGTTTTAGGGATTAGGTAAATTATATTTATAGCAAGTGTACTTGCATTTGCATGGAAAACCATTTTGGAAAAACCACCATCAATACACTTGACCAAGATTCGAATCTCGATCTCTCCATCATCGGCAGTCTAGCCTACTGCAAGAATAGTGCGTTAGACCACGCAGCCACCGAAGCAGGTGGCTGATTATTAAGAGCGATAAAATTAATTTCTAGGGCACCTCAAATTCAAATTCATACCTTAACTATTATTGACATAAAAAAGGGTATTTTGAAACAATGCATCAATATTCTCGTGGAAAGCTACAATGTGAAAAAAACCTTCTTCAATGGACCTGAATAGAAACTACAGCCTTCTCAAATTTAAGTGATTATCTAAAAAATAGTAATATTTTACGGGTTTACTAAACATGTCTTAGGTTTGGTAGACTTCAGTTCTTATTTTTCTTAACATTTTAAAATATGACAACTTTTTTGGCAAAATTCTTTTCACTTTCATGTTCCTAAAAAATAAAAAGAAGTTTTGTTTTGTAGTAATTAAACAGCTAGATCTATATATTTTAAAAAAATGCACCTTATGTGTTCAGAAAATACACAAAACAACAAGTTTAGTAATGTTCCACTACAAATTACTATTGTTCTCAGAAAATGGTATAATATTTTGAAATTATCTGAGTGATAAATGTTTGATTTTAAAATGCATCTATGCATGTAATTTACAAGTAATATATTGTATGAAAACTTGCTGTATTATAATTTCTATAGTAATTTAATTAGATCTCTCACTAGCCGAATTTATAAGAAAGTATTAATTAAGAGTACATGTGCAAACTAACAAAGAAAGTATGTATGTACACATGCAAACAAACAAAGAAAGTATGTGTAAACGTGCAAACAAAAACATACTCATTCTAAACACGTGTTACAATATCTGTAAAGGCAATCAAGTATAAGGAGATATAATATACCTTCATTAAAATGCTATGTGAGTAAATTATGAAATTATCACGCATAAGCAAACAAGTGCCACTCTGAAGATAGAGATGTTTCCGGAATAACAATTGAACACAAGTTCAATGCAGGTTATTATTATGCAAGAGGATACATCAACATGGTTTTAGATATAAGATGTATCTACCAATAATATTAGCTTAATTTCACAACATTGTTCCACAAAGAGGAGGGAGTGAGATTGAATTAGGTGAGAGATAACTAATACAATACTGAATAGTCTATTTATATAACATAAAGTTTTAAATGAACCTGGAAAATAAATGTGAGGATAAAAATGTTATGTGAACCAGATGCACACTTCCCTTCTGCCATAGTGTGAAGCATGTTTCAAATATCTTGACCATTGATGAAGCCTCTTTTTTTAGCACCCCGTCAGGTTATACGCCTATGTAATAATTACTTTAATATGTTAGGGATTAGGATGATTTAATTTAGAGGATGAACAACCACATTTGCGTGGGAGGAGAGTGGGAAACCGTTTAGGGAAAGAAACCTCAGTGTACCTGGATCAAATCTTGATCTACTCGTCTCAGGCAGTCTAGTCAATTGCAAGAGTAGCTCCTTAGACTATGCGGCCACAAAAGCGAATGGAAGATTAGTTGGGGAAGAATTAAGAGCCCAACTCACCCCACAGAAAACATCTAACTTAGGTAGGTGATACAGTTTGAACAAAGTGTCGGCATTGTGGTGTGGTTTCATGTATTGTTCTTTAAAAAACAGTGGAGCTGAGACCAATGAGATTGTTTTATCAGATTTAAAAAAATAATTGAAAACTAATTATTTTAAAATTTAATCAATAGTTAAGTTATTCCAATTTCAGCGGTGTCAAATGAAATAAGTAGGAAACTGTGCTTTAATGCAAATTCTGTTTCAAACGTAATATTGTATCTCTTGTTTCCCGGTTAGTCGGATCTAAGGTAGGATCTTAATGTTGACTACCATGTGTTCATTCAAATTTCATCAACCATACACCAACCTTTTTTTTTTATCGTGTGGCACATTTGACCTTGAGAGATGCAGTATCTAGTTCGGTCACCGTGTGTGTAGACTTTTAGCAGCTCTGTTTTCATAGACCGTTGGCCAGGGTATGTATACCTTTGAGGTTGTGATTATGAAGTTGTGGAGCCGGTGGAAATCTTAAACCTAACTTAAACTTAATCAACCAGACCATGGTAATCATAAAAATAGTTCCCCTTCGGGGAAAAATAGCGTTGATATAATTTGTTGAGGTATGAAACTATACTGTTAGTTATGGCTAAGTAAAGCTACATTTAGGTATATACCTAAATTTTGACAGTCAGAAGTGACAGCTGCTAAACACATGTTTTTACAGATCATATGGTTAGGCGTAGGGATACATAATTTGGTCTGGTAACTTATAAAAGCTTTTATCTGTCAGCTGTGAGCTGTCAGTCAGCACCAAAGAAGCCATGGGGCTACTGTACCTGTAGATACTGTGGAGCCGTGTTCTGCACGGAGGACCCCAGGAAACCTTGCAGAAACTCTCTCATGAGGTCCCAACAGCTCGCTGGAACAACACACGGCTTGTACTCCACCTGCAACATTAAACACTACATGATAACACGACTTACAAACTTAAATCATCACACCACAGCTGAGGAATATACTTAACGGATCCAAAAAGTGAAGTGTGCGTTAGTATGATTGGGCAAGTCGCCACCAACCACAACATATATAAATATTAGCACCACGTATTAGTACACGTTCGGGTTATACACTTGTGTACTAATTACGCTAATGGTTTTATGGATTAGGAAGGTTAAATTTAGAGGCAGTGTAACTGCATTTGCGTGGAGGAAGAGTGTAAAACCATTTTGGAAACACCACCTTCAGTACACCCGACCTAGATTCGAACCTCAATCTCCCCGTCATCAGCAGTCTAGTCTATTGTGAGAGTGGCGTGTTAGGCCATGTGGTGACCTAAGTGGGTAGCCACAATATTGATACTAAGGTGAAAATAAGACACGTGGTAAGTGGAGTACTTCCCTTTCAAACTAAAAACATTAAGAAGGATAAAATAGCCAGGCTATTGTAGATGTTAAGTACGGTTATGATTGCGTATAAATATAATATTATTTTAATTGAAAAATGACACCTGGACACGAGAATCGAACCCGGTACCTTTGGCTTGGTACGCCAATGTTCTTACTACTGAGCTATCCAAGAGTCATACTATTGCCTAGGGTGGTTCTTAACTCATATTTTAAGGCGAAGTCTATGATGGGCGTGGGTAATTCGTCAGCTACATATGAGCGATCATTTAATGTCGAGGGCTTTCAAATAACGGAATCATTTTCAAATTGGGGGGAGGGGGAGGGGCCTTTATGCTGCTAAGAGTACAATGGCAACTGTGCGAATGCGCACATTATGATGGAACACTATACCGTAACTTGAGTTAATTTTTTTTAGTATGAAAACATACACATACAAACTATAGGATAGGTACTTTAACTAAAGCAACAAACATACTCGTATATAGCCGAAAAGTTTAAAAGTGCATTTTTAATTGCACTTATTTATAGATAAAGATATAATAATCATAATATTAAATCGTACTCGCCAAAACATAGCAAGATAGCGTTCTTTTATATTAAACGATTATTTCTCTACTTTATAAAGAGTTAGCGGCATTACTAAATATATATATATATATATATATATATATCACACACACATATATATATACACACATATCAATTGGGCTATTAAAAATAATTTATCAACTTAACAACTGAGAATAATTATATAAATAAAAGAAACCAACAAAATATTGATTAATTCAAAGCGATAATTAGTGTGTCAAATGGTTCCTAAAATAAAAGGATGGCTTATATAAGCACGTTCTTAGTTAATTCCTTTTCTACTTTCTTGAAACGTACGTATATTCCTCAGATTAAAGCAGGCTTTTGATAGGTACTTACTTTCATCTTAAGTTTAAATAGAACAAATTATAAAAAGTGTTCAAATGTATTTTTATATATAGTAGCAAATGAGTAAGAAATTGTATTTATTGTTCTAGTGGATAATCTGCGAGGGTTGCAATTTTAAATACACTGTACAAATGATGCATTAACATTTACCAGTTGTTGGACTTAGCTTTTTACATGGGATCTTATCAGTTTTGACAAAATAGTATTTTTGACAACCAATCCAATTTAATTTTTTAAAATTAATATTTTGCATTTATTAATTAGTAGACAAAATATCTTGTGAAAGCACTTGTTCAGAGAGCCCAACAAGCGGAGGACCACTTTTGTAAAGAATATTATTTCCCACATGAATAGACCCAATGGCCTTTCACAGATTGATACATTGCTACAGCTTATGACTTGTACACCGGTGATCATATATTTGAATGGCACGCAGGGGTCCTCGACCAGATGGCCGTGAGAACAACCCCCTCCCCCCATGCGTGGAGGATAATGGTGTGGTATCAGGCAACTATGATGGAGCGACACGTCTTCCAAGTCACAGCTGGAACCTTCTGGTGCAGGTCTGTTTGTCAATGGACGCAATCGCATGATGAATACTAACAAACCCGCAGGTAATTCCTCACCAACACAGACCAACAGGCGTCGCACAGTGGGAATATAGGGAATACGAGTTAGAAGCGGATTTTTGCAAAAAACATTTATAGCAACACATTCTTTTCTTTTGCTCAAAAGAAATCAAATAATCCTCCAGTAGAAATTTCGAGTTTAATTTTATTCACATGGCGTCCAAAACAGTTCTTGAATATCTATCATGAGTGTCCTGAAATTTAATGACAACTTTTCTCTTAATTTAAAAAGTTTCTCATCTAATGCCGCTATGTTCATGACAGATATTCAACAACTGTTGATATCACCATGTGAAGACAATTAAACTTTCTATTGAAGTAATATTTTATTTACTTTCGCCAAATACACGTTTTGCCATAAAAACAAAACAAAACACTGCCTTTATTTAACTCGCGTTCCCTAAATTCACACTTAAAGGAAATATCGCCACACTATAGGAGTTCTCATAAAAATGAAAAAAGGCTTCAAAACCCCTAATACTAAGCAATTATTCTCCTTCAGGGTACGCATTTCTTCACTTTCCTCCCTAGCGAGGAGCCGAGTAGGTAGAGTCTATGAAATCTTAATCCATGTTCTAAATATCACGTGTTGGAATTTATTGTGCATATGACTTAATAGTCGGGCTTTAAAATTCAAATCTACAACGTGTGAAATATCTAACAAAAAACTGTTTATCTACTTAAAATAAAATAAACTATAAAACATCATTACTTTTAATTTCTAAAATAAGACATCATCCCTTTTTAATTATTATAATATACGATAGCAAGCTTGGATCCCATTCAATCGTTATATCAAGTGTCACCCTAATAATGGTGAACAAACATTAATATATCAGGCTAGCTCTTTAAACGTTACATTCTCCTGTTTTTTTTAGAAACCAGAAGAATAATATAAGTTCCAGGAGAATTACATGAGTGTATTTTTTTAAATTTAAAATGGCAATAACTTCCAATAATAAATGTAAACTAGTGTATTCAAATGTCGACAGTGTTTGACACACACCACACACACACACATATATATATATATATTGGTGTGTGTGTGTGTGTATTTTAGGTTAAGAGACAATAAATATAGTCATCAATTCCGAGGAGTAAAAATTTCACACAATTTTTTGTGCAGAAATTGTTACAGATGGCAATAATACGCCAGAGTCATAAAGAACGTCTCAAGAAAAAGCGAGAATTAGAAAGAAAAATATATTCTCTAATGAAAGAAAAGGCCAAAAAGGTCCAGATCTTAAAGCGGAAATGAAATAAGTATCACGGCAGAAATATATAAAAAAAAAAAGATTTAAGAAACAGGTTAAGCTTCTGGGAGAAATTAAACAGAGAGAAAGGCAACGGAAACTAAAATAATAGCAAAAGAACACTGCTTCTGCAAGACAGAGAAGAAAATTTCCATAAGAAAATACAATTCTTGATTCTGGGGAAGCATTTTTAGAGGCTGGTGAAAACGAGGCAGTGAATTATCCAAACCAAAAAATCAGGGCACTTATACAGAAAGAAAAGAAGAGAGTCAGATTTAAGAAAGATAGTGAATTTAAAAAAATAGATGACGCCACAAAGATATTACAACGGAAAGTATAAAAGTTTAAGAAACGGTAAACAGAATGAAAAAAATGAACAGGTTAGTTGTCAGAAAGGATGTGAACAACTTATTCCTCGCAAGAGAGTTAAAGAAACAATGCACTGTGATCAAAATTATATCTAAAAAAACTTTTAAAGGGTGAATTCCTGAGTGAACCACTATCTACATCTTTTCAAAAAATGGAATGCCCTGGATCAGAAGAAAAAAATAAATCGCTTCACCAAGTCCTGTAAGGGAAAATATTGAAAAAATATGGGCTGATTGCCTCACTTGAGTTCTTAAAAGGTGAGAGAGTTAAAATCAGTGTTTGGAAAGGTCGAGAGAAGAAATAAAGTTTAGCCAGTATTGAAAGGGACATTACAGCATTCTTTGAAGATGAAATTAATAGTTGACTTTTCCCTGGGAAGAAGGTCTTCATTGAGAGTGAATCTGGAAGACATCAAATATGGTGTTTAGAAGATGACATACAAAATCTGTATGAAAAATGAAAGCAAGAGGTTTCTTCCAGGAGGGAGAATATTAGTTATTCAACATTTACCAGGTATCAACCAAAGTGGGCGAAGAAAATGAAAGTTAATGAAATAAAAACCTGTCTTTGCATAATACACACAATAATAAACTGTTAGTGCAAGCTGTACATAGTATGGACTTTTTGAATCTGCAAAACCAAGTGATAGTTCGCAAAAAATAGGCTGAGATACACAAAATGAGAATTGTTTGTTAAAGAAGTATCAAACCTGTAAATCCAAAGAAATCCTTTTAAGTGATTTCAGAGTAAATGATACAAGTGTTCACTTTAAATGGCGACATATCACGGAATTTACACAAATAAAAATGGGACTCAAAAAACTCCTCAAAAGATGAAATTAGTTTCACACTCTTGGAAATGGGTGATCAGTTACAAAACTCCGTGAATGAATATGCTGCTCGTGTAGGAACGGTAAGGCATCAACATGAAGCTTTGGAACATCCTAAAAGAGAACTTGCAATTTAATGAAATGGTGATTCACATGAACTTTAGTGAAAACTACAATTGTAAATTCGCAGAGGAAACTCAAGCTTTAGACTTTGGTGGATCAAGAAAACCAGTTTCTTTACATACTGTTGTAACCTACCTTCATGAACAAAACTCTCAAAATGATAAAACTTTTAAGAGTACAGAGCTTCTGTACATTATTTTATTGCTTATATAATGGTGTTTATACCATATGGGTTCATATTCGAACCGCATTGAAAAATCTTTCCAACTCTGTAGACATTTCACTTCTGGAGTGACAGCCCAAGCACAGAATTTCGAAACAAAAACATATTCACAGTGTTCTCAAAGTATTTTAGAGATATGTTCCCAAAGGTACAACACTTTGCATGGAACTATCACGAAGCGGGGCATGGTAAAGGCGCCCCTGATGGTATTAGGGGTGCCTGTAAACGAACTGCCGACAACCTAGTTTCCCAGGACAAAGATATATCGGATGTTGCAACTTTGATCAGTGCACTCAAAGAAAATACAAAGAAAATTATTATAGAAGAAGTGACTAAAGACGATGTTGATCCAATGAAACTAAGATTTTATTTTAAAGACGTTGAATCTTTTAAAGGAACAATGTCTGTCCATAAGGTTGTGTCTGTCACAGCTGGATAGCAGTACTTCAGATGAGAGAACTTAGTTGCCTTACCTGCTCTGGAGTCTGCCCTCACTATGGATGCGGAGCGTACCATGCTCAGAAGATCGCCAGGAAACTGGATGTTGATGAGGTGTACGGGACAAACTCTAATGATGGTAATGATTCAAATGTTACAATTAATGCAAGATATGCAAACAACATTGACATTAATAGCATCGTGAATGGGACTGACTTAAGAATCAAGATTCAAGGAAGGAAATAGTCCTTTCAATGTTATGCTATTGCTAAGGACATTGTTCATGGAGACGATGTTAGAGTAGAGTATCTGGTGAAGTGCAGCAACGAAAATAATCTTTTTAATGATAATACAAACAATGTTGATCCTGACTGCTGTGTGAGTAACAGTATTGACAGTGTTAAACACTGAAATCATACAAAAAGGCAAAATACCATTTTATATACTTGCACGGTAATATTTTAATGTGGCTAAGTTTTCCTTTTTTAGTTACATACAATGATCATGAAAGAATATTATTTTATACGAAGTATTACAAAAAAAAAATAGTAACAATGGCTAGCGATGTAACGAGTTACATGTTGCAAGTACAAACAAATGCGGTAACACTTACCCTCTGACCTGTTGGACTCTAACTCTGGCGATCGTAAGCACTGACAACCTCTCTCCGACACACAGTTCCATAGACTAAACGGAGCTGTCTTTCTACAGCCGGCCCAGGAAGAAAGCCACGTCCGTGAAAAAACAACTGAAGGTGGCTCGACGCGCTTAGTTGCCACTTCCTCCGCCTGGGCTATTCTCAAAGCTTCTTATAGTTCTATGGGTGACCGGCAGATTCCCCGCTCCATCCCTCCTTCTCCCCCTTTCACTCCTATACTCCACACTCTCTGTGGACATGGATGTCCGTTTGGTTGCTATATGTTGGGATGTTTTGCTAGTATTGTCACTCATTGCCCCATTGACTTGGAAAAGGCGAGAGCGGTGTATTAAATTAAGGGTTTATTAAAGTCATCAAAATTCTCGTTTGAATAATGGGGGTGGAGTAATCACTTCAAAATTACTGTTAGGGACTTGCGAATTGAAATTTTTTAATTATGGGTAGAGTTTGTAGACTATTTTGGGGGATATGCTGTTATCACGTAATAATATTAATTTAACGCTATGGGGAACCTTGCTAATTGTTCTCGTCAGAACTTTATCTCTATTTTTGATCCAGGTGTCTGACCTTTGGGTTTAATACTAACCGCCGCTCTGATCAATTTCATTTGGGTTTTTGGGGAATATTAGCCTTTATGTCAGATATTATGTCCTTTTTTGAGCAGAGGCTTGCACGCTTGATTGTTGGCGTGCGTCGCCCCTAAAGTAATTATATGGGAAATTAACTCCCACTAAATGTATGGTTAGACAGGGCACTTCCACTTATCACTGTTCAAGTTTCTTAATGTCATACGTCAATCGTGGTAGCTATGAGGTATCATGTTAATATTTCAATTTCTAATCTTTCAGACTATTTCAACTTTAGTGAATTTTTTTGAATTATTTTAATGTTTCTAATTCTAATCTTTCTAGTCAATTTCACCTTTAGTGAAATTCTATGTCAAATCATGAAAATGTTTTTAATTTAAACGTTATGGAGCAAATCATCTCTCATGAATAGTTATGGGCGATAATAATGTTTGCGATATGAGTAACCTACGCTAACGATGTGCATATCGATGCTTATACCTTTTTACGTCATACCATATGTGATTATTTTGGTAATCGATCATTGTACTTCTTCTATATCTGAACTCAAATAAAATACTTTTATTCTCGTGTAACCTTCCTGACTATTATTTCTGGGACTTAAAGGTGGTTAGAGCAATGTTAATGATTGAGGAAACTTCTCTTATATCTAGTTTGTTTTCGACAGTTATTTGCTTAATCATTGCAAATGAACAAATAATTTTTGTAATGTTATTTTTCTTTGTTTAGATTGTATGACTATTTTATATATTTTATTCGAAAATGGTAAAATTATGATTATTAAAATAGTTCTTTTGATTAATTTTGTTTCTTAATTTTTACCCAGTAAAGCAATTTTAATTTATCCTATTAAAATAGGGCGACAAAGCCTATCATTGTTATTATTATTTATTATTATTATTATTATTATTATTATTATTAGCACCGCGTCTTACTACCCGTTCGGGTTATACGCACTTACGCTAATGTGTAATGGTAGGGTGATTGTGAGATGAAATGGAGAACCTACAGTTTAACGTGGAATCCGAACCACGGTGGCGACCTGGCACCTCTCATTGTTAAATGTTCATTCTCCTGATCATTCAACATTAGTTTTTTAGTACAAAAAATAAATTCTTGGGAAAACTACCTGACACATACCATATTCTTCAAGTTTAAGATGAAAGCAATTGAACTATTTAGGGAGAAACTTATCTTATGAAAACTAAGGTTTCGCCATTTTTAGGTTAAAATTGACAAGTTATTTGCAAATCACCCTCATAAGCCTTTTGATGTGTCCAGAAAAGAGACACTTTTAGAGACGGTTTAGCAAATATCTCCTGAAATTTATTTACTGTATATTCAGCTTTATATTAAAACTGTGATAAGAAGTTTTATAAAATGTTAAATAGGTAATTTTTTTTGCTCTCACTAATGACAAAATTTAACTAGCTGTTTTTGTTATTTTATCAATAATGATACTGTTTGTATAAAGTGATAGTTAAAAAATATTAATATAACAAAGTATCTTTTTAGTAACGAAGAAACGAAGAGAGACCACGTTACTAACGTGATTGCATTAGAGTCACATTCTTTCTAAACGTCTTGTATTTTGAACTTAAGAGATTCGCGTTTTTTAGGTTCACCGATGCAAAAAGATGAAGTCATTAATGTTTAGTCTAAAAATTGTGAGTAACATTAAACGTGCTTTTTAATTACGGTAATGGACTAGCTCACCAGTGAGAGGAATACGGCATAAAAGTTATATAAACTTATATGCCAATAGAACACCCTCCAGGGGATGGCGGAGTTTCCTTTTTTAGACAGTTTTTAAAAAAGAATTTAAACAATTAAATCATTTAAGTAAATATCAGTCTGAAAAAAGTATGTCGACAGTTAGCTCATTTAAATAAATATCAAAGTTTTTTCGACTAATATTTGGCATGCCTTAATTTCCTTTCCCTATCAGAACCTGTAAAATAAATAAGTGAAATAGTCGCCTCATTAATACCCTGGTATGTGAATATTAATAAGAAATTATTATTTTTTAAATCACTGTAGTGAGATAGTCTATAATTTAATTAATTTATAGCTTGGTGTCATATGTTAAGGTGACCATCCTCAAATTATTAAATTATTAATACCATTTGAAATGTATGAATGGAAAAATATTAACGTTTAAATCAAGTCATTTGCCAAAGTGTGTAAGTATAAAATCTGTCAATGCACATAACCATAGCTATGACGAGTATTTCTCCTCCATCTGGTTTTCCCCCTTAACATTAATTGGCTCTAACTGTGCGTCAGCTTCGCCACTAATTTTGTGTACCATATCTTAAAATATAAAAATCATTTAATACACCTAGGTTATGGACACTATCCGATAACACCAATAATTTAAAAAACTATTACAGCCTTGTGTGTACCATTTAAAGAGCAACGACCTTCTCCGTCTTCAGCCAGTGATTTTAGCACGATTCCTCGAAAATGTTCACTAATATAGGGAGAAAGTTCTCTGGCAATCTAAATCTAGTTTTATCTATTCATACGTCAATACATTTGATTTGTAGTTGTCACATTTACCAGACTGTTTCAATGTTGACACTTTACAGGTTATTCTAAAGAATTCTTCCTACTTTGATCTTAATTTTATGTTTGTTTTAAAGTAGCACAACTTGGGATTTAATATATATATATTACTTTTCAAACTTAAGCCGTTTTTACCCTAAAGAGAGCCTGATCTCTCCGAGAGTTGTCCGCCACACTCTTTTAGCACAAACGCACACAATAACGTTAGTAAAAACTGTGTACGGGGTGGAAAAAAAAAAACCTCTTAAAAGTTTTCTCTCAAGCCCACCCAAGCAAACAACCGAACAACAAGAAGAGGACTCTCGCTCCCCCGCCCTTCACCCACCCCTTACCATCAGTGGTGTACTTACTAGCCAGGCAATTCCAAGTAATGGCACTTTAAAAACCTCTCCAAACCATTCTACTCGGAGATTCGTCACGCCGAGTAAATTACTTTATTGAGTGTCTTATTTTCCTCTACAAGACACGTTCTCCATTGTGGCCCAAACACTTTGAGCAACAGAAGAATACATTTTGTTCGCAGTAAACTCTAGGAGTCGACCTGTTTTTAAGGTTTACAAGGAAAAACATTATATCGTATAGTTTAGTCGCTCTTTAGAGAAAGTTGACATACTCATATAATTTATCTCCTTCCTAACTAAATATACCATATATTTTCACTAACAAAAAACTCTAAACGAAACCTTGGGTGAAGTAATCATCCTGAACGTGGGAAAAGATTCGCGTTTTTGGAATTCATCATTGAAATAATTTCAGTTTCCATTTCAACTAGAACTCCAATTTATTTGTTTGAAAAATAAATAGTACACGTATTTTTCTAGGTAGCTTTGAACTTTCATACAACCAAGTTTTGTTACATACAATACCACAAATAAATTATCTTCAAAGTTATATACATTTTTTAATCTTAAAATAGTTACAGATGCAATTAAATGGTGCATAACAAATATCAAAGAGAATTTACGCATTCTGTAAATATGAACAAATTGCTTTAGGTTTTGCCAAATAAACGTATATCACTGTTGTAATTCTTCCCTCAAATGTATCCATATAACAAAATTATCCTGATTGACCTTAGAAAGGGACGAGATTAGACACACAAAATATGTAGTAAAAAACCCTTCAAAACAGGTCATTGGAATCTAAATCGAACATTACTTGGTATCGACGGATTTTTTTCAAGCATTGCGTCTTACGACCCATTCAGGTTATATTATTAAGTACTAATTATCCAACGGTTTTAGGGACTAGGAAGGTTATATTTAGAAGAAGTGTACCTGCATTTGCGTGGAGGGAGGGTGGAAAACTGTTTTGGAAAAACCACCCTCAGTACACGCGACCTATATTAGAACCTCAATCTCCCCGTCATCGTGTCTAGTCCACTACAAAAGTAGCGCGTTAGACCACTGTACTGTTGGTTATAGACTGACCTTAGGTCTATCAACCTTGAAGCTCCTTGTAGGACCATGTAACGAAGTCTATTGGACTAAATTGAAATTAGGAAGGAAGTGGCGATCGGGAACGGGAATTTGAGGAACTAAAGCTTTTAATAAACTATTATAAATGAATAATTCAATCTTGGTTATCATTATTAAATAATTACATATCTTTGTACCTTTTTATGTATTTAATTTTTCTTTAATATTCTTTTTATACTATGTTTTTTTAAAAATGTAAAGTCTTCAACTAAAATACTATTGGTCTATTTTCCTTATCTTGACAAACTTGTCACTGATTGGCCATCTCCTAAGATATGAATTTCCTGATTTGCAAGTGACGCCGTTGTCTCGGCCTATTTCGTTTTTGGCTGTAATACTGGTTAGACGTATTTTACTTTCTTCCTTTTTTAAAAAAAAATAATTTGTAAATCTTTTCTAAATTAACATGTAGTCGTTTTCCTTTTTTATATTTTTTTTATTATTTTAGTATTATGAAGTAAAGTTTCCGTGTAGTTTTATATTTTTATCATGATCTTTTAAGTTTTTATTATTAGATAACTTTTGTATTGGAATGTAACGCCAAATTTGTCAACCATGTGGCCGGATTTTTCTTTGATGCTATTATTTTTTATCATTCGACATCCTACATATAACAATAGTTAAATAATAACAATATTAGGAATTATATATGATAGTTGAAGACTATTTTCTTTATCTTAATTAATTTTATGTTTGCTTCTATGATCTTCTGATGGAGATATCTTTTGTGAGGGGTGTTTGTAACAAATCGGTAAGGTAGTGAATGTAAAACGTTTCCTTGTTGTTTTTTTGTTTTTAAATTAACCTAATTAACTAAATATGTTTATTTTTCATTTTTTAAAAATTTTTGTTTTCTCTTAATAAATTCTAAACTTTTGATAAATGGATTGTGATTTAAACAACTTCGTGGGAAACCTCGTGTTTTGGTATTATTCCCCACCTTTTGTTTTTTTGTTAATTAATATTTGACTTAGTTCTTTTTCAGTCTTGACTTAGTAGAAAAAAGGGGATTTAATAAGTGTCTGGTTACCTTTAAAATGAGGCGATCAGTACACCACGCAGCCACTGAAGTGGGTTAGTATAAACTAATGCCCATTTAGAGTGTATTGATAAGTTTGATTGCTCTTTGTGATAATCTCTAGCAGGGGAAACGAATACAAAAAGTGAAGCCAGTCAGGAACTATACCCTGCCTTAGAAATGCAATCTTCTGTCAATTTTCTACTCACTACCCTTGAACCTTTTACAGAACAATAACGAACTATCTAAGGATATCCAGCAAAGACAAAAGTCCATTTTATTTAGTTTCCAACTCTCCAAATTGACATCCTTTGTCAAAAGTGACTGGGTCAACTGTACAGTCCAGTTTGATTTTGGAATTCGTCTTAAGATAACGTTGATCTGTGTGTATGGGGTAGTGAATACAACCAATTTAAATGTTGGAAACACTGAACATACCCGCTCCAGTGATCACATAGACCAAGGAGCTACTATCGTAGTAGACTAGGGTTGCCAGACGTACCATAAATACGGGAGTGTCCCGTTTTCTAAAGAAATGTCCCACTGTCCCGAAATATGTCATCGGGACACCCGATTATCCCGTATTTTAGAAAAATTAAATTAAATTATGTGAAAATAATTAGATTACAAAATTTAAATAAAAAAATGTTAAGTTAATGACAGTGAACTTTTCACATAGTGGACGAGAAAAAAAAAAAAAAATGTGGAGTGAAATGTCCAATCAACAAAATTGGCGCTATTACATGAAGACAAGTGAAAGAAAATCTCAATACTCCGAGTTACTGATAATATGTCAGTAACTTTTCAGTATCCCAGCACACAACGCGCATGTGGAACGAATATTTTCATTGATGACCAATCAGTGGACAAAAGAAAGAAACCGAATGGAACTAAATACAGTGGAGGGAATTTTGCACAAACTTAAACAATGAATTTAAGACGTGTTCTGAATTTTGTTCCTATTTATTAAATGACAAACATTATTTAAAAGTCACACAAAGTTCAGAGAAGTATTATCTGATGTCTGTCTACCAGATCGTTAAAGCGCTGCCCAAACTCCTTGAGATATTTTGTTTGTTTAGAAACACTGTGGGGGCGAAGTCTATCAGTCTTCGCGTGGTGAGCTAATGGGTGTGGTTATTATTTTTTAATATACAATTTTGAAGGTTATATACCGAATTTAATGAAATTTAAATAATTTGTGCGACTTTAATAAACCTATATATTCATACAGTGCATGTGTCCCGATTTTAATTTTGAAACTCTGGCAATCCTACAATAAACTAAACTGCCGATGACGGTAAGACCTTGGTTCGAATTTCAATCGAGTGTACTGAGGGTGGTTTCTCTAAAATGGTTTTCCATACTCCCTTCAAGTAAATGCGGGAATACTTAATCTAAATATAACCTTCCTTATCCCTAAAACCATTGGTGTAATTAACAAATGAGCGTTTAATCCGAATTAGTAATATGCTGTGCTAAAAAAACATAACTTATGAAAATATCACAGCTGATATGACGTGTTTAAAACCATAGATGCTTCTAACAAAGGGTTTCTTTCGTTGCGAGCCGCTGCTTTCATGATAGCCTTTCTGTGTTGTTCATATATGCTAAACTTTATACTTTAATTTGTTTCTTTTTGTATGTCCTGTCATTCTTAATTAATTATTTACGTTTAGACTTATGGTTTCTTTGTTGAGATGAAACCGTATTGAATGAAACTATGGTCAGTGTATGGAACCATAACGACCAATGTCCTATTTTTATTACAAAAATAATTTTAGTTTTGTACAATTTATTCGCTTATTTCGTTCCTGAAATGTCTTCAGTGTGAGAAAAGACTTAACGGGTAATTTGGGGGAAGTTTTTTTTTTACTGCTTGCAAACAGATACAGTCTGCGTTTATAATAGTGTTTATTACCAAATGCTGAGTCTAAAACACAGGAGGAAAGACTGAACGTTATAATAGGGTTTATTTTATTGCCCCGTCATTTGTTAAAGTTACAGCAAATGTATCAGGGAAAATGGACAAACTGTTGCCTCTCTCTTTCACCATTGTTAGATTTTCACACGAAACTAGCTTGTCTGGGACTTAAAAAGAAGGAACGGTGAGTCACTTGTAGCTTGTATGGGAAATCTTCAAAATAAGTCTACAAGGATTCCAACATAAACCTTCAAGAACATTACTACCTTGTTACAACTTGTGAATGTGAGGAATGCCAGGCCTACACCGTGGTTCGGATCTTACGTTAAACTGTAGGTCCTTCATTTCATCTCACAATCACCCTACCATTACACATTAGCGTAAGTGCGTATAACCTGAACGGGTAGTAAGACGCGGTGCTAATAATAATAATAATTAATAATAATAATAATACCTTATTTCGGTGGCCGCGTGGTCTAACGCGCTACTCTCGCAGACTGCCGATGACAGAGAGCAAGCGTTTCGAATCCCGGCCGGGTGTACCGAGGAGGGTTTTTTATAAACAGTTTTACTCTCTCCCTTCACGCAACCTTTCTCTTCCCTAATACATTAGCGTAATTAGTAGATAAGGACGGGTAGTAAGATATGTAGGACGACTTGGTGTTGTGTTTATTATAGTAAGGTTTTATGTTAAATTGTAAGCCGTGTATTGATATAATCAGTTGGTTAAGAAATGTTATTAATTATTATATTATTGGTAAAAGGGGTCCGGAGTTCAATCCTTGGTCCTAGCACAGATTTCAGATTGCCAAACTCTTCCTTCACCTCCGACAAGACATTTTGTGAATGTGGAGAATGCCAGGCCTCAGCCGTGGTTCGGATCTCATGTTAAACTGTAGGTCCTCCATTTCATCTCACAATCACTCTACCATTATACGTTAGCGTAAGAGCGTATAACCCGAACCAGGGTAGTAAGACGCGGTGCTAATAATAATAATAATAATAATAATAATAATATAATAATAATAATAATAATAATTTGTTCAGGCCGCGAGCAAATTATTTTTTAAATCATATCGTATCCAACAGAGGAGCTCCGCGTGGTATTAAAGAAAATAAATGTATTTCCGCCACATTCTCGACCACGCTCCATTGTTTGTTTACAAGGTGAGAAGAGACGAGCGGCCAATTAAACTAGCACCGTGCCGCGCCTCTTGGTGCTTGGGGCGGAGCAGGACTGGTATGACATCACATCACACGAACCATGGTGTGGCTTTGACCCGCTTGTGTCACCAACAACTAGCCCCTCCCGATTACGAACTAGGACTAGTGAATAGACGTGCCATGTTTGTATATAACTTTTCATATAACTAGCACCTCTTACAGCTTCAGGTAAGGTGCTTGCTTTAAGACCCGATGTTCGTGGGGTTCAATTCAGCCGAGCTCGACGGATTTTTCTTGAACGATCAAAGTCCGTAGCACAACTTCCTTCGGAGGAGAAGTAAAGCCGTTTGTCTCATGACTATGTGGTATGTAAAAGAACACTCGAAGGTATGTGAAAAATACCTTTCCCGGCAAAATGTGTAGGCGCTTTCACGCTTGTTCATAGAAATGCTCGTGTGTTGATATACTTAGTCGGTTCAGAAAGTTCACGTAAAATAAATACTACTACTTCAGACTGTTAGTTGTATCTAGCCTCCTTCTATGTCGAGTTTCTGCTTTGGGTGTATTTCATGTAGGCCTCTAGTTATTATTATTAATAATAATATTAGCACCGCGTCTTACTACCCATTCGGGTTATACGCTTTAAGTACTAATTACGCTAATGTATTAGGAATTGGGAAGGATGAATTAGAGGAAGTGAACCCGCATTTGCGTGGAGGGAGAGTGGAAAACCATTTAGGAAAAACCACCCCCAGTTCACCTGACCGAGATTTGAACCTCGATCTCCCCGTCCTCAGCAGTCGAGCTCAATGCGACAAGCGCGTTAGCCAACTACGCCACCGAGGCGGGTTCTAGTTATTATTGATATTGATACAAGCGACATGATTGCGAGCTGAAAAAGAAAGAGAGAAATGTTATTAAACGTTTACACATCCATTAATGCGACAATAGGCCGTACCGTCACTCAGGGCAGCCACAATCTCTCAGAAAGAAAATGCCTCTCGACTTTTTACCGATTTAAAAATATAAATTTTCTTAAATATAACTTAAATCGTAATATTGATAGAAATGATGAAAAAAATTCAATTTGTAAAAAAAAAAAAAAAATTTTTTAATCACCACGTCTTTCTACCTGTCCAGGTTATAGTCAATATGAACATCTATTGAGGTAAGGATGAGGAAGAAAGCATTTTAAAGGAAGTGTATCCGCATTTGCATGGGAGGAGAGTGGTAAGCCATTTTAGGAAAAAACACCTTTAATAAAACCGACCGGGATTCGAGCCTCAATCTTTTCGTAATCAGCAGGCCAGTTTAACACGAATTTAGAATTTAGCCAATGAATCGGGTTAAAAATAATGTATTAATTATAAAATGCACTAAAAAAATAAAAATACTTTTTTATAACTATTATTCATTAACTTTATAACCAAGACAAGTCTTTCCGCTGACCATTATTTATATCACACTCGATAATCCGCTGTTCCTAAGCATGCGCTGGGTTTTCCCTGTTGCTACGACGACCTGTCCATCAAGAGAAGCCAGCGAGGGCGGGCTTGAGAACTCTCCTCTTCTATACTGCTTAACAAACTTTCTCTCTCTCTCTCTCTTATATATATATATATATATATAATATATATATATATATATATAGTGTATGGAATATTTGATTATGGGAGATACAGTATCTAGTTCGGTCACCCCTGTATGTAGACTTTTAGCCGCTCTGTGGGAAACGGACGTTGCCCACACGTCATACCCGCAATGAGATGATATGATGATAGTGAGTATAATGGAGTGGAAATCTTAAAACTAGCTTAAATCCAACTAACAAGACCATGGTAACCATAAGAACAGTTCCATTTCCGAAAAATAATATCTATGGTACCCCTGAGAATCGAATATGGAACCTCTAGATCAGTAGTCAGAGGCGCTGACCACTAGACCAAGAGCTGCCGGCTCCTAATCTATACACTTGTAACCTGGATAGAAAATGTAAAACAATATGAATAACATAATTTGAGAAACCAAGAGCAGAGAAGACTTAAACTAAATATACGGAACACGTTTAATATAGAACCCATGAAGTATTGTCGCGAGTTTCCCTCAACTTTGGTTTATCGAAAGATGCTCCAAACCAACAGGTTCAAGTGTAAGATAACATGTATGTTAAACTCAGATGATGAATATCCGTCAAAGGTGTCCTGGGATTTCACGACAGCTTTTTCTCTTCATTAAAAAGTTTCTCATCTAATGCTACTATGCTCATGACACATTTAAAAATTGTTTATATCATCAACATGTGAAGAAAACTAAATTACATTTTTGTACTGAAGCAATATTTTATTTTGGTATAAAAAAAGTTTTACTGTAGAAACTACAAAAACACTTGCCTTTGCTAACGTTCCTTACAGTTTCACCTTAAATCCGTTCTCTTTCCCCTAGTTTGGATAATTCACCTAAATACAAGTCTGTTTCACTATTACCACCTTGCTGGTAGAGAACGCCTAGAAATGTTGATGAAACTCACCGCATGACGTGTGAGTGGTTTCTTCAATACTACAGTAGCCCCATGACTTCTTTGGTGCTGACTGACAGCTCACAGCTGACAGCTTTGAAAAGCTACCAGACCAAATTATGTATCCTTACGCCGAACCATATGATCTGCAAAAACATGTGTTTAGCAGCTGTCACTTCTGACAGACAGTCAACATTTAGGTATATACCTAAATGTTGACTGTCAGAAGTCAGCTGTGAGCTGTCAGTCAGCACCAAAGAAGCCATGGGGCTACTGTATCTCTTAAGTTTGTTTCAACCAAGAGATACGGTTAGTATCACACGTCTAAGGGGAGTTATAGTGACGCGCTTTACCCCTTACATTGGTCGCGATGCAACCATGAAGACTGGACCGATACAAGGGTGCACTATGCACCAGGGGCTAGCCGTGAAATACGCCAGAAACGTTCATATGAAAATTTTTTGTATGCTCTACCCTCTAAAACTAACATTTGTTGGATTTTTTTTTAAAAGACCGTGTCTTACTACCTATTTGGGTTATACACATATATACTAATTACGTTAATGGTTTTAAAGAGGTTATATGTATAAGAAGTGTACCCACATTTGTGTGGGGAAAGAGAGTGGGGAACCATTTAGGAAAAAACTATCCTCAATATACCCGACAGAGATCAACCACGATCTCCCCGTAATCAGCAGCCTAATCTCTTGCCAGAGAAGTGCCTTAGACCACGCGGCCACCAAAAGGGTTAGTAGGCCTACTAACATTAGTTTTAAAGATAGGTGTGGATCCTAATGTTAGTAATGAACACCATCCAAGACCCGCTTCAGTTGCTACATGGTCTAAAACGTAGCCGATGAGGGAGATACGGGGTTCAAATCCCAGTCAGGTGTAATCAGGATGGTTTTCCACTCTCTCTCCACGAAAACACGGATACATTTCCTTTAAATTCAACCAGGATCAGGCGTGGATCACTGGTATTAATACGCGGTGCTAAGAAACAACATGCGAGACCACAGAATTGGGGACAATGTTTATTATCTATACCAGTAGGGTATAGAGAACCAGTCCCATCCTCAGTAGAGCTAACAACGACCAAACCCTAACCTTCCAGGTCAAAGTTCAAGAAACTATCTTCGAGGTCAATCCTGCCAGTTGACTTTATAAACGAACACATTGTTTCACAATAATTATAATAATGTTACTAAGACAACGCCCTGAGAAAATTAAGAGACAGAGACAGTGATAGACTGTGTTTTTATTTTCTATTCCTATGCTCTGCGTCTTACTATCTGTCCACTATTTACCGCTTATTTACACTAATAAGATAGGTATGATGAATTTAGAATAAAGGAACCCGCCATTTGTGTCAAACCTCAGTACTCCCGGCAGAGATTTGAGCTCAAGCGTTATCACTGACAAAACATACAAGACGAGACTTCCTAAAACAATTTAACAATTTAATCCCATGTCTAAAGTTAGTGATAAGTTTATTGACATTAAAAGTGACATTTTCAACCTGGGTGAAAGAAAATAAGGACGTTGCTTACTGATTTTAAAAAAAACACCAACTAAACAATACGTTTTTTAGGCTGATTTAATATTCATGTGGTTAGAATACTGCTACCGTTATTCCCCCCAACGCGTCTTAGTACCCATTAAAGCTATACGCGTACAATTATTTACGCTGAAGGAGTAGGAATGAAGAAGGTAGCATTTTAGAGAGAATTAATCAAAATTTGCGTGAAGTGGGAAATAATCGAGTAAAAACACCCTCAGTAGACCTACACCCGACCGGGTTCGAACCCCAATTTTTCCGTAATCGTCAATGCAGTCTAATACGAGAGTGACGAGTTAGACCATGCGACCACCGTTGCAAATTTTTACTTTATATACATTTTCACTTTGTAGAGAGAAAAAAAAGCCTTTTCATTCTTACCTTATTTCCTATTAGACGTAATAGCAAGATTTCCAACCCGAATCAGTGGTAAAACGATCTGAGAATCTAAATGCACATAATCAACGTTAATAGCAAGATCAAAATTCGAATTAGTATTTTTTTTAAATGTAATTTCCCAATTCTGTATCCCCGCTAACGCGTGTGAATTTCTTCTTATTTACATTACTATACCTATCTCTTAGATTAAATTCTTTAAATTATATCCTAAAATGTGAATAACAAGCTTACAGAGGATTTGTCTCACGTTTTACTAAGGGGTCCATATTTTATTATAATTGAGTATACAACCGCCCTCTCCCTCCTAACCCTGCAAAAGAAGCGTTTCCCCTCCTTTTACCCCATTTCAGCGAGAAACAATGCTCATTAGCTCGGCCAGTGCCGGAAACCTTGGTCCGATAAAACACTTGAGCGAACACTACTGAAATATCCTCCAGCCACGAGTAGAGAAACGGCTTCTCTCTCTTCTCCGCCCGTATTGTCTTTGAGAACAGGAATTATCAAGACTATGGCAAGAGAGAGATTTTCAATTTCGGGGAAGGCATATCAGCAGGCAAGCAAAGGAAACCACACGCCTGTTCTCCTCAAACGCCCCCTTTCCCCCCACCCACTTTAGAAAAACTCAACTAGGCAATTACTATCTGCGACCGAAAGATCCACTCAGCTAATTCGCTATAATTGGGGGTTCTAAAGTGGTAACGAAAAATAGAGAAATGAGGGGAAGGGTTGAGAGATATTTTTATTTTATCTACGTGCTTAAAGCGAAACAAAAATAAAAAGCTGGTAAATGGTTACAGCCTTGGTTTGCCAACTTCAAAGGGCGGAGGGAGGGCCGATAATATTTGAAATGTTTGGCTTGCGCTTCCTATCAACTTCCAATCGGGGTGGAATGTTTTAAGTACAGATATGATATAAATTTGGAATGTAAAAACCCTCCAAAGGCACGCCAGAAGTTGATTGTTAATTAATTTGTTTAGCACCACGTCTTACAAACCGTTCGGGTTATATGCTTAAGTACTAATTACACTAATGGGTTAGGAATTGGTGAGGTTGAATTTATAGGAAGTGAACCCGCATTTGCGTGGAAAGAGAGTGGAGAAACATTTAGGGAAAACCACCCCCAGTTCACCAGACCGAAATATGAACCTCGATCTCCCCATCCTCAGGGGTCTGTCTCAACATGAAATAACGCGTTAGCTAATTACGCCACCGAGGTACGTTAGAGGTTGACGTTATGATACATGTAGGCAGATCAGATTATTATTTTAATATGATCATTCACTAAATAATACATCAATTTGTACGAAATATGATAAAAGGCTCTCATTGTCACAAGGTTGAATATTATAAATATATTATTCATTTAAATCCAAATTTTGTGGGACCAGGTTCAATCCAGATAATCTACATTCTGGATAATCTGTAATTTGGGAATTTTTCATTGTTAGGGATGTATAAAATGGGACATGCATAATATGTATGGAAGTAATACATTTATTAACGTTATGATGTCGTAAGAGGAATAAGATGTGATATTTTGTTATAAATAAAGACAGAATAGGCATAAAACCTGTTATAAAGAGTTAAGGTTTGATTTCTTGCAGGCCGATCGATTTACCTTCAAAGAGCAACTGTAGCGTTACTGTATTTTGCAGAACCTGAGTATAGTAGGAGTTTTTCAGTTAATTTTAATAATTTGATTGTTTCAGTCGAAAGTGTTCCGTAAACAACGGAATTTCCGGCAATATCTACTGGTAGTGGCCAGATTCTTGGGGGAGGGGAGGTGATTTTGCCCCACTCAAAAATTGCCTAGGAGGGGCATAATATCATTTTGTCCCCCCTTCTCCCCCCAAAAAAGTAATTTGGTCATGTCTGCATTTCATTCATATGTGCAACAATTTGTTGACAAATGCGTTACACGATACAAGTGTTTCTTGATTTTTAATAATAATTAACATTTTGAACAGTTTATGGAATCTTCCTTATAAGTAAACTAACATTTTGAATTTGCCTGGTTTGGACATAGATAAGTGTAGTGTACGTTAGCGAGAAACACATTCTCGAAGTGCTCGAAACCGAACGCTGCTATCGAATACTATTGCGGTATCCACTACTCGATAGTATTAGTTTAACAACCACCCCGAGCGTTGAAGTCACTGTTCAAATTCCCAACATGTGAGTTTCCGATATATTCTACCTTCCATTGTCTATGTCGTGCAGTGTCCGAGTCAAGTCAATTCTCAATTTTGTCGTTATTGTGTTGTGATTAATAGTATGAATAAATAACAGGGCGTTTATTTGTAATTCGTTTGTTATAATTCCTAAATTCCCAAAACAAAGGGGCCAATTTGAGATTAGAAGTAATATCAAGCAGGTGGAGGAGAGCCCACATTCCTAAAACGGCGCCGACCTGTGGTTAATTTTTACCTATTAACATGTGGATATCCTTTAATACACACAAAGTAGTGTTAACATATTAGAATATATTGGTTTTTCACTTCACATCTCTGTATTCAATTAATCATGCCCCCCCAAAAAAATGATCTTAAGTCGGCGCCAATGTCTACTTGGAAAAAATGAATTTCTCGTATATAATTTGTTTTATGATGTTTTTTTAATTTTTATTTTACATTTATCACTTATTGAAAGGATAATAATTGCGAAAGTTTCAGGATACATTCTATAATTAATAACTACTAGGCCTATATTTTAATAGCCTACTGTATTTTTTTAGTTTTGCGTTTTACTACCCGTTCAGGTTATATGTCTATGTACAGTAGTAGCCCCATGGCTTCTTTGGTGCTGACTGACAGCTCATAGCTGACAGTTGACGGTTTTGAAAAGTTACCAGACCAAATTATGTATCCCTACGCCAAACCAAATGATCTGCAAAACCATGTGTTTAACAGCTGTCACTTCTGACAGTCAAAGTTTAGGTATATACCTAAATATTGACTGTCAGAATTCAGCTGTGAGCTGTCAGTCGGCGCCAAAGAAGCCATGGGGCTACTGTACATGTGAGCCACTCAGCTTGTTCTACTGATTTTACAATATTCGATGCTTGAATAAAGATGATAATATATTAACTTTATAGTCCATTTTTACTAGCAAACCATATTAATAATTTTTACTTTTTTATTCCGTAGTTTCGAGAAATTATTTAATGCATCAAAATATTTCCCCGTCTATATTTATATTTAAAGGTTGTATGTTTACATTTGTAAGGTCGCAGGGTTTGTATTAAAGTGACATTTTTTCCCCCATTTCTGAAAATAACCATTCTAAAATCCCGGTTGAAAGCCGGATAAGGTAGGGTAAATTATACATAATACACCCTATAGTCACCTATATTCTTGCAGAGTTGGGTCCCCGTATCCGATGTTTCAGTTATCCGTGGTTTACCGCGGCTTAATTATATTTATTGTTAGTAAAAAAAATCGTTTATAAGTCACAATGCCTACAATATCACCCCAATTCGTCTCCTCATCATAATTATCATCATAATCAGTAGCTTCGTAGCGAGAAGAATGGAGAATAAAATAGTAAGTGCACTGTAGTGTGCAGCACACATTATTATTATTATTTAATTTATTTAATGTTGGCAATGTCTTACTGTGAATAATTTATCAATTAAACTTTACCGTATTTATATTATGTATGTTTCATGAATATCACGTTATATAATATAATAATTCGGTACTATCAGCGGTCTCACGTAACCGCGGTAGATCTAGGAACGTATTACTCGCGGATATGGAGGCCTTACTGTATGTATTCAATTATTGGTCTTTGTCAATAAATAATTAGGCCTAGTGTAGTAAGCGATCGCTCTTTAAAATTATCTGCAAATACAACTAGAGATAAAAGTTAAAGAGAAGGAAAAAAAGGTCGATGCCCATGATTATGTTATTTTATGTTTAAACTTTTTAGCAATTGAACTAATTAAAATAGGTTTACCCGCCTGGATGGCGTAGTTGGCTAACGTGCTAGTCGTGTTGAGCCCGAATGCTTAGGACGGGGAGATCGAGGTTCGAATCTCGGTCGGGTGAACTGGGGGGGGGGGGGGTCCTAAATGGTTTTCCACTCTCCCTCCACGCAAATGCGGGTTCACTTTCTTTAATTAAACCTTCCCAATTCTTAATTCATTAGCGTAATTAGTACTTAAGCGTATAACCCGAACGGGTAGTAAGA
>JBCFYV010011172.1:131819146-131845120 GCA_039000515.1 Timema cristinae
AAAATTAGTTCACAGACTTTTTTTTTTAGCCCAGCGCCTATTTCTGAGAATTGGATGCTGACAACCACCATTCTCCCTTAAGTTAAATGTAATAATCATTAGCGATAATAACCTTAAATTCATGTTACATTGTACATTAATACATAATTATTTCAAATTTAATAATAATTATGAAAATGTTTAAGTAAGTTTGTTAAATTTTAATTTATTTACTTTAAGGTCTTCTAGTGAAAATATGAGTATGTTACTCAGGGAAAATAGAGATGGTAATTAAAATTCAAGTCACACAAATTTATTAAAAATATAATATATGATATAATTTCTATCACCTGTCAAAGGTCCCAAATTTGTCCCTCCCAACTTCTGATAAATGGTCGCCCTGAGCTCTATAAAATTCCACCAAACTAGCGATGTCAAGTTTCAATGTTGGTTAGTTATAGTCTCAAGTCATTTCGTTCACATATTTAGAATCTATTCGTAGCGTTCGTCAGGTAGAGGTTTCTTTATATGTATCCCAGAGCCCGCAGCTAGGGTCTTACTTAATAAATAATAATAATAATAATAATAATAATAAATAATAATAATATAATAATATAATAATAATAATTATTATTATTATTATTATTATTATTATTATTTTTTAGCACCGCGTCTTACTACCCGTTCGGGTTGTACGCACTTACGCTAATGTGTAATGGTAGGGTGATTGTGAGATAAAATGAAGGACCTACAGTTTAACGTGGAATCCGAACCACGGTGGAGGCTTGGCATTCCACACATTCACAAGATGTCTTGTCAGAGGTGAAGGAAGGGTTTGGTAATCAGATAAATCTGTGCCGGGACCGAGGTTTGAACCCCGGCCGCCAGCACAGAAGTCTGACACCTTACCCCTAGACCACCAGGTCACCCTAATACTTATTAGATTGGTATTCAGTGACTATTTTATGTTTCCTAGAATGGTATATTATGAAAACTTAAGTGTAACTACTTATCACCTTTCTAGAGGAAGGTCTCAAATAATATTGTGGTAAATATGTGTATGAACAAACGAATTTTTTTTTGCGGAGAAATCCGAAACAAACTATCGCAACCTTAAATATGTCAATTTTTAAAAGTGGAAGGGAGGCGGAGGGGGAAGAGGGGGGGGGGGGGGTACCGTGACGTTTAACTCCCAATGAAAACGTAATATCACAATTGAGCCTATCAAAATGGATCAAACAAATTTTACGCAGGACACTCTGGTATAAGCAAAAAACAAACCATTGCAATCATAAAAAGATAAGTTTTTACAAGTTGGGAGGCGTATTTCATGGATGTCTTTATGTAAATGCTGAGTAACATCTTTTTAACTACCCTTAAAACTCCATAACCTACTTTATGATTATTTATAGCCCTAGCGTTAGACGCGCTAGAAAAAAATGTTTTTTTTAAAACTATTATTTATTCGAAAACACGGTCTAAGCATTTTTTTATTTCAACTAAACGGTTGTTTTTTTATTTTCATTTTTCAATCACGAACCATTTATTTGCCAGCCCGACCTCGCTTCACGGTGCACTTAGTCGATACGACAGACACTTCAAATGGAGTGCGAAAAAAAAAAGTTTCTTTTCGTCGGAAAAAAAGCTCGTATCGCTGTCATCACACCCTTATAATAGGTATCTTATCATAATATTAATCTTCCACACCATTAATTTCAAACAAATTCGTTGTTGAGGTATAGTATTATTCTCAGTGCACTATTATGTCTAAGTTCCATTAATTACTAGAAGGTCCGTACGACATATTAGGTCAGTCGGTAGCATTAGGCATTTTAGGTTCTATTCCCGAGACGTCAAAAAAAAAAGTTAAATTGGTGGAGTAGGCGTTTCCTCCCTTAAGGTGGAAATGTGTGGACGCGAGAAAAGGTGTTTTTTTCATTTTTTTATATAAAAAACTATTTTGATCAAAATAAATATAATATTGCTTCACTACAAACATAAGAGTTTAATATTCTTTACAGTTTTTGAATACCAGTCAAGAGTTTCCTCGAATTTGATGACAGCTTTTTTCTTTTCATTTAAAAAGTTCCTCAACTCATGCAATTATGCACATGACAGATATTCAACAACTGTTGATATCAGCATGGGAAGAAAATTAAACTATGTTTCTACTGAAGAAATAATTTATTTTGTCCAAGAAAATATGATATAAAAACTGCAAAAAGTATTATCTTTTCTCGCGTTCTCTACATACTAGTCAAAAAGTCAGGGGACTGGTTAGTATATACTCCATTCACGGTAGGAATTACTCTCTGAAAGGTCTTTTTTCCTACTAATATCCTACTATATAATAGATTTCGGGTAGGGAAAAAGGCCTTTCAGAAAACAATTCCTACGGTGAACAGACTTTAGGTCTGTTTTCGAGTTCAGTTAGTTTGTAATTTGTGTATATATATAATCAGCCGGTTCACAAAATTTTAGTTAGTAATTGTAATAATAACAACTAATGAGCCTGTTACCTCTCGGGAGAGCACCAGTTAAGCAAAATCCACGCGTTTGTAGGTATTTATTTACCCAAAATGCTTTTCAACGCCAACTAGAAACAGTTGAGTGACATGTTTTGTAAACCAAACACTTATCTAATGTTTCAGACAAAAAAATTCTATATGTTCTCAGTATTTTTATGCAAAGCTATAAATAAACATTTTAGATACATTGATAATTATTAAAAACAAATATTTTAATGATATTCTCAAAGCCATATTAATAATTAATAAACTCTAGATTTATTTTGAAAATTATTGCAGAAATATCTAACAATTCCAGTGACTTCCTCCCGACTTTTCCTTGACACTTTTAATTGCCTGACTTTTTTCAGCCGCGAATCAAACCTGTTTTTAAATAAGTGCATCCACATTAGCGTTAAGAGCGGGTAGGAAAATCAAAATAAATATCGAGATTCAAATCTCAACTTCCCAATCACGAGCAATATAACCTATTACGAGCCTGAAGCCTTAGACTTTGTGACCACCATTGCGAGTTACTTCTGTTCTGCTCTTATGGTTTGGCGAACATATGAATTCAAAGTTAAAGAGGTTTAAAGTTATTAAAAAAACTGTAATAGCATTCATCCTATTCCAAACTTAAGGTTCAGATCAGGGTTGCCACTATTTTATTACTACCAAATTCCCTGTGATTTCCAGGTTTTACAAAATAAATTATCATTTTCCATTAAGCTTAGATTGGAGAAAAGAGCAATAACATTTAGTTTTTCATCAAACTGACTAAGTGTGAAGCCATATAACTTATGTTTAAAACATGGTGGTTTAAGATTGATCGGGAAATACATCTTTTGTCGCTTCGAAAACCTTGTTTAAATGTTTGAATCAGTGTGCTTAATTTTTAAGTTCACATTTTCGTCTATCCTAAGACCTACTATTTTAAACTTTCAGCTAAATGACCCAAATTAACAAATATTCCAGTATTTTTACTAAATTTTGCGAAATTCTATGTTATTCCCGGCTCTTCCGGTTTTTCAGATGCGTGACCACCCTGTCATATAAATATATATGCGTTTGCTAAGGCCACAAGTATAAGCTTATTTTAGAATACATTCTCCATTACATGACCCACTAATACCCTTAGATGTCAAGGGTTAAAATGATATTTACCAGAACAGCAGTTAAAGCACAGTCCCCCCCCCCCCCCCCTCCACACGCAGCATAATCATTACTGAACGAGCAACGAGATTAATTGCAGCCTGCTCATAGCCCCCTCGCCTCAACCGCTCGCTTAAAACTACGTCAGGCAAATTTGTATTTTAAATGGTTATTTAAAAAGTCCAGCGTAGCCCCCTTCCCAACGAACCACCCATCCATCTTGTGAGGAGATAAAAGCGTCATGGTAGTAGTAATTATAAGCTTCTCATGAGACAGGAAGATTAGTAGTTAGGAATATCAGAGGAACAACAAATATGTTCCAGGATTTGGAGGTAAGTCAGAGGTTCGAGAGTTTTGTGTGTGTGTGTTCACATATTTGTTTACAACGACAAGGGGTGAAATAGTAAAACATACTTGAGATGAAAGGGACAAAAATAACGTAGCATATTTGAATGGGTTAATCTGACTACACGGATATTAAAACATTTGGTGTGTTAAGTGTGACGTAATTAAATTGTTTGTCAATCATGTATGGATATACCTATCAGTTTATTTAGAAAGTGCAGCCCAATTTATAAATAAAAAAACCCTCTAAGAACATAACAAGTTCAAGAATTTTAAAACCCTTAATTATTATTATTATTATTATTATTATTATATTATTATTATAATTTCCAAAGAATTGAGAAAGCTGTGGTACTTCATTTGTAGTGAAAATGTCAATAGAAAATATTGAAATAATTTAGGATTATAAAGACATATTTTATAAATAGTTACATTCCAAAGATAAACACAATGGTTGTTAGTGTATAGTAACATCGGGACATAGATATGTTGCATGAAAAACCCAGTACCCGCGAAAAAATGAAAGGATAAATCAGCCAAACTATTCAGAACAGTCAACAATAAGTTTACACATATGTTTTAAAAGTCAGCCTTGCTTGGGCATAGTTACATACCAGTAAATTACATTTAGCAAAATATCAGTAAGCATGACACATTTTTTAAGCTATAAGTAGGTGCGAAACGAGGTCAAGGGGCTTCTTGTTTTTCGGAGAGTCTTTAGAGCAGAGGTCCCCAACCTTTTTATACCTTAGAGCACATTCAAAACTAACAGTAGTGCGGCGGGCACCAATTACTTTTCCAAGGCAAATTTACCAACTCCCGCCAGGCCGAGAGGTCAGCCCCAACGCTTTACTAACGACTGGTCAACTGACATGTTAAGTTTCCAACAGCGATTGTGACGTTACATGTGGTTGTGGGTAATACTCAAGGTCGTAGCCATGGGAGGTTCAACCCCTTCAAGTCGACAAAAAATAAATTTAAAAATACAGCTTTATTTACGGGTTTAACAAGACCAAAATAAAGACACAAGGAACATTTAACTAGTCACCACCATTTTGGTGCTTGGGTACATTTTAAAAATATATATATTTATTCTGTGTTTATTCTGGCAACAAAGCTGGGTAGACCCATATAAAGATATTTGCAAAGGAAATAGGAAGTATTAGCATGATATTAGTGAGTGTGAAGAGAATGATGGAAGGGGGTAGGTCTTTGAGATTTAAGGAAAAGCAAAATCATTCGGCTTGAAACTATTATAATGGTAGTTCCGAGTAAAAGTACACTTTGTAAATGAGCCGGCAAAGAAAAATAAATTAGAGGGGAGGGGGGCTTTCATCACCAACTTCTTGAGAACAGCATACCTGGAGAAAGCAGAAACTTGAATTTTGTCAGAAAAGTGACATTAAAATTATTAGTCAATAACATTTCAGTTGAGGTCAAAAAATGGCGGGCAGACGCAAAAGGCTCGGCGGGCGCCATGGCACCCACGGGAATAGGGCTGGGGACCCCAGCTTTAGAGAGTGTTAAGAGGTTTTGTTAGTCGACGGCAAGGAACCTCGAGGTAGGACTTGTCCAAGACGAGGCTGTGTAGTTCACCGATATAGACGTATTCAAGAACTGTTTGCTAAACTGACTGGGCTAGAGCTTTCGTAGTATTTTGCCAATTTAGTTTTTAATACATCCAGCAACAAAACGAGTTTTACTATTTTAAATGCTCCTACCCAACAACTCCCACCATTTGATAGGATATCCTGACAAAGTGACACATAGGTCATGTATGGGTAGGGAGACGGGCATATAATACAACATAATGTGACAATAATAATGATTCTACACATAATATCAATGTTTATCTAACGAGCATTATCGCGGTCGTTGATTTAATAATTATTTTGAAGAGTCAGTATATATTTCAGTTCTAAGGGTTTTACTATTTGTTCATGATAACAGCAACTTTTAAAATCATCACCGCGTTTTAATACCTGTTCAGGCAATATGTATTAATGATAATTACTCTGATTGGGTAGGTATGAGGAAAGAAGCATTCTAGAGGTAATCTACCTGCATTTGCGTGAAAGAAGAGTTTTTTTAAACCCACCCTTAGTATACCTGACCAGGATTAAAACCCCGATCTCCCCATAATCAGCAGGCCAGTCTAACAGGAAGGTGACATCTTAAACCATTTAGCCACTGAAGCAGGTAGCAGCGACTTAAATTAAATATTAATGACACAGGATGAGTAAGATTCATTTTAAGGAAATATACAAAAAATCATCTGGAGAGAGATATTGGTAAATTACCCCGTGAAAAACCACCGTTATTGCTGCCAGTCGGGATTAGAAACAAATCCTCGACCTCCCAGGTCAGTTATGAGTACACTAGACGATCTCTGGCATTGAGCTACCATCAATTTTACCAACGATATTATTATTTTAAATCATAAGACCCTTTCTTTAATTATTTAAGCGACAAACAGAATGGATCTTTGTATAAAGGTGTCCAAAACTAAGGTAATAGTTTTGATAAGGACGGCCCAGGAAATGATTGTCAGCTTAGTATAAATAGAAAATTGATAGAACAAGTGAATGATTTTGTATATATGGGCAGAATGTTCTGTAAAAATGGAAGTATGGATGGTGAAATCGACAGACGGGTGAATGCATCTCGGAGAGGAGTTGGGTGTATGTGGACTATTGCAAAGAGGGTATAACCCGAACGGGTAGTAAGACGCGGTGCTAAATAATAAATAAAAAACTATTGCAAAGAATGAGGTAGTGTCGAAAGAGACAACGATGGCGGTATATAAAAGTGTGTTGATACCAGCATGGATGTGAAGTGTGGCTTTATCAGGATAATCACAAGAGCAAGGTGAATAAGGTTGGAATGAGATTATCTAAAAAATGTATTTGGAAAAACTTGTATGGACAGAGTAGGTAGTGAATGGGTGCTGAAAGAGTGCGGTTTGAAAGGGAAACCAACAGGTCAATGTGAAAAAAGCATTTTACGATGTTTGGATATGTTGAGAGGATGAGTGTGGATCGAGTGACGAAGCAAATAAATAAAGGTAGGTTATGTGGATCAAAAGGAAGGGGTAGGCCATGTAAGACGTGGCTAAATATTGTATACGAATGTGTGAAAAAGAGAAAAATTAAGAGTTTTAAGAATAAAAGAGCATTTATGACTCGGTGTATGGATGTTGTTGAAGCGAAGGGAGTACGCAAGGATAGTGAAGGATAGTTAGTGAGGATTAATTAAGTACGAAGTTGTTGTTTTTATAGCTATATGCACAGTTTATTGCCTACCATGTAAGGGAACGTGATAGTAAAAAAAAAAAATTACACCACCTTTCAATCATTTATGAAAACAAAGTGTTTTATTTGTGTATAAAAGTAAAAAATATAAATCAACTCATTATTTAGTATTAAGGAAAATTGCTGAAGGGGTGGAGGAAGGGTCAAAGTGTCTACTATACCACCCATAAATTTTAACTAATAAAATGAAAAATAAAAATATACTATTTTTAAGATGTAAATTTTCACAATTTTTTTTTTTTTACTATTGCAGTCTATATTATTAGCAATGTAAGCGGTCGTCCAAGGTTTTGTGTCAACTGTAACCAGCTGTTGTTTACGTGATTTGTGACGCCACTAATCATTCGGCATAAACTTTTTCATTCAACAACCGCAACAGAAAGTTTTATATCACTCTGGGGAGTGCTTTAGTCACCCCTCCTCATGCTTGGCTATACCTATCCAGCATTGAGAATCAATCTGCAATAACCACCTATCCTCAACTACGAACAAGTTTTCATGATTGCTAACAAAAAGCAGAGTTACCATTGGCGCAGTAGCAAGGAGATACGTATACTATATAATGCTGTTTGTACCCACCCACATTCTCAGATATGTTTATTACTAGTTATAGTTTAATAGCAAGTTATTTTAATTAAGAATGTGTAAGATTTTGTGTAAATGTATGTTGGGGACTGTGTGGAAAAAACTTATCTAATATGGCCACCCCGGAAAGCGAGAAAGTTCTGTGTAGATGTTCAGTTCTAACGCGATGTTTAATTCTAAGATCTTTCAAAATATGGTTCACGCCAAAATAAAGCCGAAAAATTCCAAAAGGGCTCTTTTTCCTTGACAACTTTATATTTTAGTTTTATTAATATAAATAAATTTGTGAAAATGTGACACGAGCTCATTTTCAACGACGTTTTAATTATATTCGTGTATCTATGATACTAGACTTTATTAAAATGGGGTCTAGATTTAGCTTTCCTCTAACAGACATAGTGATTTTTGATAGGCTAAAAACAGAACATTTTAAGATATTTGAGAACTAGCAGCGAGCTTTCCTCCTTACCTTGATTTTAAGAAGTTTTGTGGTTTTCTTTTTCCTCTTTACAGTTGGGATGACACGAGGTGGTTGTGAGTGAAGGACGAAAGGGAGTATAAGCTTAGATATAATAGAGAAAACGTTCCAGAAAACGACTCAAATCATCGTTTTTAAGCCGTGTGGCCTGACAGCGATTGATACTTAGCCGCTGACCGAGGCGGCCGTCTTAAACTATGAAAAAAGTATCTAATCACCATGAAAAAAAAACCCTGGGAAACTACTCAGTTTAACTCCCACTTAATTTTATCCCACCTTAAAAGATAAAGAAGTGTTGTCACACAGCTATAACCATATCATTACACTTGAAAAAAAAAAACATACGATAATAATTGCAACAATACATTATACCGAGAGGAAGGTGGCGCTCAGGTCCCAAACGTTGTGGGATGGGAAATACAAGGGCTTGTAGCATGAGCTGCAACCCACACAACACTCCCACTCTAAAAATTCATCCTGTATGTTAATCTGACATTAAATCGCAAGTTTATAAGGCTAAGATAAAGAACATAAAATATACTTGTTTTAATTAATTTTCCAAGTGGAGGGTGTGTTGAGGTATGAAACTAATTTGCCTATGAATTGTAAATTTGGATTCTTCAAGACGTTGCACCTGGCCACAGACAAGTAAGAAACAGACTCTCAACCTTACAAGGGATTCGCTGCGCTCCTTTTGCCAGCTTGAGTCCCTCAACACTTGGGTTCGCTAGTGTTACTGCTGGGTAATGATAGGACTAACCGCAGCGATCCTAGTGGTGAAGGACTCAAGCTGCCAAAAGGAGCACAACCATTTTAAATGAAGGTTGAGTGTCTGGATATATTATTTGTTTGTGCACCTGGCTCTATATATCGTCTAAAGTGACGTTTTAAAATGTTAAAGAGGTCAAGTGATTCCACCAGACAGAAGTCCACCTGATAGGAGAGAAGTACACTACCCTTTTCCCCGGGTATATCGGTCTCCTGTCCTTCTCGTCAAGAACTACCATCTCGAGTGGTTTCAGCTCGAACATGTAAGATACTAGCGCCGTCTTCTTCCGGTCGTAGATAAGAAGCTTAGCTACCAAGGAAACAAAACTTGAGTCAAGTGGAGGGGAACATATTTTACAGCTGCAGTGGACTTCTTTCAAAACACAATGTCTCATCTCATTATTTAGTTGGTGCTCGAGTGAAAAGAAGAGAACTTCAATACTGGGCGTGTCTAACATATAATATTAGTTTATTGATTCATTCTCTTAGGGGACGGTCAGACTGGGCGAGCGAGCGACTAAAAAATAAATAAAATATAACACATTGGTTGTAATGAGGGTGGCCAGACTTGAGCGAGCGACCCAAGCGACGCACTTGAAAGATAGATAGAACTGGTTCTATTTTTCAAGAGAGCGCTTGAGCCGGAGCAGTCTAGTTTACAGGCGCTGGGCAATATTATCGTATGTTGGTCCATTGAATGCTAGGAAATCTTCTCAATTTGACATAGTATTTGACTTAAGTATCATTGATAGGTTTAGCACACTTGCTACTAACAGCCTAATTTAATTGTTAAGGCCATAAATATATAATATATATTAAATTACTTCCAATATTATAATCAAAATAAGCATTGCAAATATGAATCACCATTAGCGTGGAGAGAGGATGAGAAAACAACAATAATAAACCACTTGTCAAAAACCACCCTCAGTTCAATGAGCCAAGATTCAAACCTTAGTCTTATCGTCAACAATTATAAGAGCTATCTGCTAATTACGCACTTGCTCACTCACCAGTTTGGCCACCCAGTCGCTCAGTCGCTCGCTCGCACGCTTGTCAGTCTGGCCGGAACCCTTACCCATATATTACACTTCTGGAACGGGTTGGTTCAGAGGTATTATGTGGCACTTTGTCCAGAAAGTTGACGTTTAAAAACCCTAAATTAGTAAGTAAGAAAATCACCAATAAAGGCCTGATTAAAAAACAAAAAATTACTAAATCTATCCTTGAACTCAGTTCATTGCTATTATGTCAGTCATAAAAAAAATTTTTTACAGTAAAAGTACCTATAGTGGGATTTGATAAAAAAACCCTTTTTTTAATACACGGTTAAAGATAATATTTTTCCCTTTCCCTTCAAATACCCTATAGTTAGCCTGTAAATGTGGTAGTTAATTTTAAAGTAGATTATCAAGTTAGGGAAGATACAATTAATTTAATTTGATTTGAGTTTAAAACAATGGTTGATAATTTACATATAAAAAATTAATTATTTTTTTTTTGAAAAGGACTTTTAAAAACTTAACCCAATAATATGTGGATGAGAAAAGCCCAAAACAATTCTTGGAAAGAGGATGGCAAAAAATTTTGAATCATTTTCACTAGCGAAAAGCCCTAAGAGAAGTTTTTTAGAAAAGCTTATTTTCCTTTTTAATTTAAAATAATTTTAAGTTTTTTAAACCCTTTTTTTTGGGGTTTATCATTCGAAAAAAGTTTTCCACTAAAAAAAAAGTAGAACCAAAATACAAAAAATTTGTTGTTCAATAACTTTAACAATTTTAACCAAAATTTTATACAATGAACAAGCAACGATTGAAAATTCCCCCCAAAAAAATTTTAAAATTTTTGTACAATATGAAAAACACTCCATAAAAATGGGTTTCAAAATTTTTTTTTCCAAAGGGTACAAAGGTTTTAATGTCAGAAAACGAGGAAGAGATAGTTATTTTTTAAAAAATTTTTTAAAAGTTTTTGTAAATGTCTTTCCCCAAAAGTGGTGGGCCCAAAATTTTAGTTCACGGAGAAGCAATTTCCCGAAAGTATGTTCCTTTGCACAAAATAGAAAGAGGAAGCATTGGATAACTTTTCATAAAAAGCTAAATCCTTTTGTTTTATTAAGGATACTTCAGTAATGGCTTTATTTTCCTTTTTAAATTTTGGGTAAAAATTAAATTTTACACAGGGTTTTAAAGGCAATCCACCATTACAATGTTTCTAATATAAAAATTTTTCCCCCCTGTGGCCGGGGCATTTAGTAAAATCCCCCAACTTTCCCCCCTTCCCCCCAATTTAAACTTTCTGTTTTCGCCCCTCCCCCCCTTTTTTGGCCCCCCTTTAAATATTTTCCACACTATTCAAATCAAAATTTTGTTAGCATCCTTTTTTTTTCCATTTATTTCATGTCATACCATTCTTTGTTCCCCCTGCCTTACAATTTAAACTGTCCTTAAGCAAAATTTAAAAAATTTTTTATTTTTTCCCGCTTTAATAAAATTAGGTGTAACCATATTAAGTTTTTTTTTTGAAATGCGTTTAATTTTATTAAATTTAATTATTTGATTTTTATTTAGTATTTTTGTATGTAATAATTTTGAAAACAAATCTTTGCGCCGAACAGCATTTTTTTGGGGGGGGCAAAATCAAAATGGCACCCCTCCCCTTTTGGGCCCGGGGGCGTTCACCAAATTTTTTTATTGTGCTTTAAAAAAAATTTTGTGCTTTTGAATTTACCGTCGATGTTTTTTTTTTTTTTGTTTTAAAAAAAAATACCAAATACATTTTAAAAAAAAGGTTTATTTTGGGTTGAACCAATTTTTTTAGGAAAAAAAGATAAAAAGGAACAAAGTGATTGAAAAAAAATTTTCCAATAGAACCTGTTTGCGAAATTCCTTTTGGTCAAATTTTTTAATGACCTCGTAAAACAATATTTGTGTCAATGTTAATTTCCTTTTTTTTGAGAGACTTCCTGTCTTTGTTTTTCCCCAATAGGTTTTTTAACATTTTAATTTGCTGAACCCCGATTTTTCCCGCCTTTAATTTTTTAAAACAAAAATCTTAATGCTTCCTTTTTTTTTTGTGTCCAAAGATTTTTTTGCCACACAGCCCTTTTGGCCCCCCCCTTACGGCAACAGTCGGGGCCAGTTTTTGGAAACGAGTTCCAGCACTAGATAGGAACAACCCATTGTAAAAGGAATTTAAAAGATATAAAAATGAATGTTCCCCTCCCCTCGCAAGGCGCCCTTAAAGTTCTGGTATGGTGACGCCCCCCCAACTTGACGCAGAATTCCCCGATCTTAAACTGGGCCCCTTTGGCCTCGTCTTGGTCTGTTCTGGAGGTGACATGCCGTATCTTCTGCATGGCTTGTCGAACAGTTCCCCACTAGGGGATGTCTTGGTCCGGTATCCAGAATGGAAAATACAGAGGCCGGCTGCCGAGTTTTTTTGTAGAAAAGTGAACCGTCCTCTGGCCCCTGAAGAAAAAACAAAAATTCTGGCGCCCGTTCAGAAAGGGGTTTCATTTAAAGGGAAAAGACGTTTCTCAGAGTTGTACCCAAGTATCAACCCTTTTGGACCATTAATAACACACAAAAGGTCATCCCGAATTAATTAATCCCTTTTCAAATTGTGAACTTTTTTAAGTTTATGGGCAGCTTGTTGAGAAAAAAAGTTGAAGATAGCTGCTCGAGTTGTTAAATAGTTTTTTAAACCCTTAGGGGCTCCAAAAAAACACAAAAACTTCAACTCTGTAAAATTGTGATCCCCCCAATTTAGTCCTGTTTTGTATAAAAAGAAATTGGGAAAATTTTTGATATTTTTTAAAATAAGTTGCTTGTTCCTATGTTTTGAGCTTGAGGTTGTGGTTTTAAATGCTAGTGTTCCCCCTTTTTGGTCCAAGGGTGAAAGCCTAGACGGTCATTACATTTTAGGGGGAAAGGTGTTGTTAAAAAAAATTTTTCTCTCAAAAACAGTTTCAAGTGTTAGGGTTTTTTAATTTTTTAATAAAAGCGTATTCTTAACGCTTAAGCAAAAAACACGGTTTTTTCCCCTTTTTAGTATAGAAAAAACCAACGAAACAAACAGTTTTATTGTTATTTCTATATGTACATTTTCTATCTTTCTAAACTGGTTATTTGGTTTCCCCAGCCATTAAAACATAAACTTTTCAAATGTGGGAAACTAAAAAATAAAACGAGCAAACGTGCATTATAAAAACGTGTTGTCCCCTGAATTAGTCTGAAAAGGAGAAATAACATTCTTCTTGTGTATCAATTTAACGTGGCAGCAAAAGTGAAAATTTTTTCTTTGTCGAGATTTACCTGTAAAAAAGAAAAGTGTGGTTTCTTATCAAAAAGGAAAAAAATGCCCCCTGCCCCATTCCAGTCCCTTCCTTTCATTTCAGTCAACCGTCTGAGGTCGATTTTGGGCGATGCTCGCTCTCCCGCCCTGGGGTTTCCCCCCCCTACCCTCTGTACTCAGGGTCTGCCCCTAGGGGTTGGGGGCATGACAGGGGCCGGTACAAAAACCCCTTTAGGGAAAACTGAAAGTCCGTGGGAGTATATATATTCTCTATCCCTGTACAATTTCCCAGGGGGCTGCAGGTTGTGGAGGAGATTTTCTTTCCCTGCTACAATTCAGAGGGGGCGCAGGGTTTTGGAGGAGATATCTTTTTCTCCCTCAACTAAATCCCCGGGGAATGCAGGTTTGGAGGGGGAAAAAGTCTTCTCTATCCTCGGATACAATTCCAAAGGTAAGCAGGTTGTGGCGGAATATTTCTCTCCCTCGGGTACAATCTCCCAAGGTTGCAGGTTTTTGGCGGATATTTCTCCTCCCTCGGGTTTTCAATATCGAGGTAATGCAGGTTTGGCGGGGGTATCTTCTCTCTCCCTCGGGTACAATCTCCCAGGTGCTGAGGTCTTTTGGAGGAAACGTCTTCTTATCCCTCGGTACAATCTCCCAAGGAACGCAGGTTTTTTTGTGGGTTTTTATGTTGGGACCGGTTTTGAATTTAACCTAAATTTAAACCCAATTAACCTATCCTGGTGCAGTTGGGTAATTTATTAAAGGAAAAAAAATTAAAAGGGGCAAAGGGATCAAAAAACCCCGGGATCCCCGGTTGTTACGATGCCCGGCCACTCCAAAGTGCCGGTTCAAGTATTGTATGTGACAACCCAAAAACTTACTTTGATTTGCTTCGATTTTTTAAAGGTTGCATTTTTAAAAAGTGACCTCCACATATCCTTACTCCCAAGACCCCTTCATTTTTCCCATGTGATCCGTTAGAGGTATTTTGAGTTTGATGCCCCTTTCCTCGACGGTGTAGTTTTACACCCCCTTTGTTGGTATCACCAGGCTTGCCAAAAAAAAGAAAAAAATAATTTCACCAGTTCGGTATTTGGTGGGTATTTTGGGGCTCGAGAAAGGGTAATATATTTGCAGTTTTAATAGAAACCATTTTTTTGGGTCAAAATAAATAAAAAAATTGTCATTTCAATATAGAGTTTAGTTTTATTACATGTGATATCAGCGTGTTGGTATTTGTCCGGCATGCGGCATTAGATGACACCTTTTTAAATTTAAAAAAAAAAAAGTTGTCTTAAAATTTTAGAAGAAAATTGACAGATATTCAAGAATGTTGATTTTCCCCGTGATGAAAATTAAACTTTTTGTTTCTATTGGAGAAATTTTGACTTTTTTGATAAAAAATTGTTTTGCTATAAAAATTGTCAAAAAACCTGGCTGTTTTTCCTCTGCCTTAAGCACCACCTAAGCCCCACCTTAAACCCCGGCTTCCCGATTTGGCCAGAGTATAAAACCCAATCACCGATAGTTGAATGGCATAAATTATTATTGAGTATACATTCAAAGCACACTCTTCCAAACATGATATTTTACTACATTTTTGGGTTTTTTACACAAAAAAAAAAGGTTTTTGGGCCGTTTGTTTGTTGTTTTTCTTTTCCCTTTGAAAGAAGAATTCATTTTATGAACCCAAAAGGTTGGGGGATAACTAAACGGTCGTTGAATTTCTCTAAAAGTATATTGATTTTCCTGCAAAGTACAATGAAAGGGGGTTTGGGGGTATGCACCCTCCCCCTTTTAAACCACTCAATGGTCAATGTCAGTTGCGACCAGCCCCGAGCGCCATAAGGGTAGCGACCGTAGCAACCTGCGAACTAAACTGCCCTCTGAATGCCTGCAAAGGGATGTGCAAAAGGAAATGCTCAAACCCCGTGCAAATGGCATTATAGTCTCTTAGAAATTGGGATTTAACTAACCAAAAAATTTAAAATTAAAACACAAATTTGTAAAAACGGTATGGCTCGAGTTTTTAAATATGCTTGTAACACCAAATTATCCAGTAAAATTTAAAACTTTGGGGAAATAATTAATAATAGTTTGCGCTCTGGGTACTGAATCAGGCCCGTTTGTGGAAATATTAGCTAGTATCAGTGTATCGTTGTAAAACCCGGGGATGCCCAAATGTCTAATCGTCATTTTTCCGTGGAGACTTTTCCATGTCTGAGGAGGGAGGTGATGAATGAGGAGATAGTGAGAATATGGGTGTGAAAACCCGTGGAAACATTAAGCCCAACTTTGCCAATTAATCAAACCCTGGTTCCCTTTGGGGTGATTCCCCTTTCGGGAAAAAAAACCAAGGGACCCGCCGGGAATCGAACCCCAGATACGAGGCTCGTAGCCAGGTGATGACCACTAAAAATGGGGTCGGGTTATTGGTCAAGTGAAAAAAACCAGAAAGACATTAATATATGTAAAACATATTTATAACACTAACCGGTATGATATGATAATAAGCACCAAGGGCTCTAGCCAAATTGTTTTAAGTGTTTGTAATTTAAAATAACAAAAAAAAAAATAACTTAATTTATTAATTAATATAGCCTAAACTTGTAGTTTTCGATTTAACAGTTAGGCGTGTATAATTTTCTTTGCTGTTTTAAAACCAAAAGGCTTATTTAAAGGGTCAGTAAAAAAATCAGTGAAAACCCCGAAGAGATTCGCTTTTGGTCACTAAAATGAATTTTTTCGTTTAACCCCAGCGCCTTAAACACTTACCACAGGTGCGGAAATCGAAATTAACTGTGTATGGTAGTATCGAAAGGGGCAAAATTTCGACATTTAAACTTGGAAAACATTAAGGGTTTTTGAAATTGACAACAAATTAAATGGGTCTCAAATTGAAATGGAAAAAACCAATTAGTAGAGGGTCAATCTAATGCCCCAAGACAATAATTAAGCTGAGGGAAAAGTTAGCAGCCCCGGAAGAAATCATCACTAATTTTTAATTTATTTGTTAACACAATTTAGAAGTTTAAAGGGAAAAATAAATATAATCAATCGTATATCGGTTACAAAAAAAATCTTTTTTTGGTTATCCTTTTTAAGACCTAAAATGTAAAAATCCCCAATAAAAAAAAACCCATTATGTTTTCAAAAGTTAACAAAAAAAAAACATTTTCCTTCACTGGGGAGTAATGTCCAAAGCATTATCTTGCGATGAAGCAGACACGCCCACAGTTTTACCCCCACTAAGAACGTTAGTACTTGGAAATTTTCCAAAACCTTAAATACACGACAAGTAAACCCAAAAGTCAGATGCAAATGTTTATGCACTGGGGCTTGAGGGAGAGTTGCTGGCAACTTTAACTTTTGTTCAAGTTTGGGGGGGACACGGGAAAACAGATTTTAAACTCCTCCCCGTTTTTTGGTAGCAATTTATTGCGGAAATACATCCCCCCCGTTTCACGACAGTTAAAAAAGGTTTCGTTGTTGTTAATACAAACAAAACTTCAAAGGAAAAATTGCGCATTGGAACACAAAAATTGCCCGTTCTCTTTAAGATCAAAAAAATTTTCGGAAAATGCTCGGCTGTTTTACATCCCAAAATATAGAAGGCCTTTTTAATATAGAAAATGTTTTTTGCGTTTAAAGTTGATAATAAAGGAGCAGCTGAAGATCACATTACCGAATGGATAAGTGAAAAATAGATTAGTAACTTTTCCCCAGTGGTCGATGAGGTTCGTCCCATGAAATGGTTTCTGTTTTTTAGTTAGCGGCAAAGTTTTGGTGTGCATAACGTGTTTTTCTTTGAACCAAGAAGCTGGTTTTTAAAAGTTAGCCGAACATATACAAGGGTGACTTTAAAAAATAAAAATCGATTTTTTTTATTTCACTTTCTAAGTAAATTTTGGTTTAAATTTTCTTTTTTAAATTAAACCTTTTATCCTTCTCATTAAAATTATTTCTTAAGCCCCTTATTCACGACCTTAAGTATTAAAAATACAGGTTAAAAATTTTTTAAACTTGATATAATTTCCGAAAAAATCGTAAGGTTTGATCAGGTTTCTTCTTGAGTACCGATTAGAATACAAAAATATTTGGTCCCAACAAAATTTACGCATAAACCTGCGGGGAACTTGGAATAATTTTTTTAACAATTTTTCCCCTTTTTTCCTCTTTCTAAAATTTTTTTTTTTATAACAAAGTACAAGACTGCTTGGAGTTTTTATCAAATGTGCTGTAAATGGTGTCATGTAAAGAGACATTTTCAGAGACACAAGATTTTTTCTATCATCTTAAATTTAAGAGCGGTCAAAATTTTGAGTTAAAAATTTTGGGAAAAGGGTTAATTAGATGTTTTAAAAATGAAAAATTTTTTTAAAAATTTACATTAAGATATCAGTAAAGAAAAAGAAAAAAAAAGAAGGAAATTATATGCCCTTTATTTACGATTTTGTTTTTACAGTTTTCACTGATTTTTTTTAATCTTTTGTCAAGAAAATTTGAAGTTTAAATGTACCCCCAACAGGAAATTTTTCATCCACTCTTCCTCAACAAAACTCTCCATGATCCCTTTGTCTTTCTTTAAGTGCTTGTACAGCGGCTGTCTGTTAGGGGGGTTTTTTTGCCTTTCTTGTGTTCTCGTCAACGGGAGGAACCTGTAGAGTAAAAAAAAATGATTTGAATTTACTAAATTTGTGTTTATATTTACTGGGTAAGAGAAAAAGAAGATTTTTCCTTTTTATAAGGGGATTTTATATTCAGATTATACGTTCAGTGGGTGCTATTAAATACAAGGGCAACACCCCGCCAGAATGGACTGGGGGTATATAAACCGACCTTAGACGACCCGTCTGACTATAAAATTTGCCCCAAAACTCCCCTTTAATATTGATTAAAAGGGTGAGCATGAATCAAACAACTAATTAGTTTTGGACTTTATTGGGTTCCCGGGGCAATTTTTTGTCTTGTTAATTTCCAACATACGATCCTCAACCCAAATGGGGGCAATTTTCTTTGGTTATGGGGTATAAAGCTTCGCATTGGGTTATTCCCCTGAATACCTCCTTATTTTAACGGTCCTGTCATGGAAAAAATTTCCGCAAACTTCTGCAACAAAATAAACGAGGTATTTTTGAACGATGCAAAAAAAATTTTACGCGATGGTTTGAAAACCAAAAATCCCAAATTTGGAACGACGAAAGGTCAAACAAAACGCTAACGACGGATTCATGTTGGCAAATTCACATGACACGAAAGGGTGAGAGACTAGAAAAAAAGGGGTATTTCCCTGCGTGACATCACACTAAGGTACCAATGACACGAAAGGGTGTAGAGACTAGAAAAAAAAGGTATTTCCATGGGGTGACACCCACACGGGAATACCACATGACACCAAGATGTAGAACTAGAAAACAAGGTAGTACATCGTGAACACATTAGAGGTACCACATGGTACGAAAGGGTTTGAAAGAGACAAAAAAAAGGTATTTCCATGCGTGCCCCCCTTTCACACTAGGGGTACCACAGGGACCCCCCGGGGGGGGGGGGGGGGGGGTTGGGGGGGGGGGGGGGGGGGGGTAAAGGGGGGGGGGGGGGGGGGGGGGGGGGGGGGGGGGGGGGGGGGGGGGGGGCCCGGGCGGGGGGGGCCCCCCAAACCCCCCCACCCCCCCCCGGGCCAATTTGTAGAGACTAGAAAACAAGTAGTATCATATGTGACATCACACTAGAGGAAACCACATGACACGCAAGGTGTAGAGACTAGAAAAAAAGGTATTTCCATGCTTTGGACATCACACTAGGGGTACCACATACCCCAAAGGGTGTAGAGACTAAAAAACCCAAGGTATTCCATGCGTGACACCCACACTAAAAGGTACCACATGACACGCAAATGTAGAACTAAAAAACAAGGTAGTTAATGCGTGACACACACTAGGGGGCCCAAACATGACACCAAGGTGTAGAGACTAAAAACCCAAAGGTTCATGCTGACATCACACTAGAGGTCCCACAGGGAACGAAAATGTAGAACTAGAAAAAAGGTGGTCGATATTGTGGGCTGATCTTTTGCAGATATGAATTGAGGGTCGAGATATTGAACGATGTTTCTGTTTTAGAGTTGATTTAGTTTATAAACTGTGGGTTTATATAGTAAGTAAATAATTGTGGATCTGTAACATTTTATTTCTTTCATTTTGAATATGAAAATATAAAACAATGATTATGATGATGACATAATTGTAAAAAAGATTGACTAGAGTATTTGGATTGCAGTGTTTTGAATCCCGTCCGCCTTATAATTGTTCTCTCGGATTAGCGCGGTATCAGAGAAACAGTGACATGTGTTGTCCATAAATATATCCTCAATATAACACATGGCTATTATTTGCTGGAATCATATTAAAGCTTTGAATTAATATTAACAGAATACAGCTCTAGGCTTCAAAGTCATTTGACATTTTAAAACATGCTAGTAATTATGACATTTAAACAAATATGTATTTTCAGATTACATTCTGACGAATAGATTGTATGAATTTATAAAAAGACACCGTGTTGATCAGGGTTCAAATATTTGTCAGGGTGGCATTTTTTATATATTTACACAATCATGTAGGGCTAGTGATTTGTTGAAGAAAAACAAAATTAGTATATAAAAAGAATCAAACACACATATACATATAAAAAACCACACAAACACACTGGGAACTTCATTGTACCCCAAATGTTTTCTTATCACGAAAAAATTAAATCTTTCAGACCTTCCAGGATTTGAACCGAAGGCTTTCCTAGATACCGTGGCTGATTACCGGGTGACGCTAAACGTCATAACGATATAAGAAATGGTCTACGAATTAAGACATAACTGATTTGTTTTTCAGTAAGTCTTGCATGTTTATTCTATTATTTAATTGTATTAAATAAGTAGAGTTGAAAAGGTAGAACTTAGAAAAAACGTACCTACATTTTCATAAATGGAGAGTGAAAAAAAAATCTCAGCACACCTGACCTACCAGTCACTATCAAACTGGACTAGATTATCCTGACATTTAGTTCTCGCGTCTATCAGTGCGGGTAACACAGATAATAATAATATAAATAATAAAATATCGCTTACCTCGGGCCTAAAAGAATGATACGCGTGCTCCAGGCAGCCCTAAAACTGGATCTTAACTTAACTTTTAAAACTAAAGGTTGCATCATCAGAATACGAATTACAAACTTACAACTTTGGATAGTACACTTAATATAAATCCAAACTAATTTTAATATCCGAGCGGTAGGACGAACGCACGCACAAATGGCATCAGCTGTGATCAAACCAAGATCCTCTAAAATTGTAGTTACCCTACCTAAGTACCCAAATATGGGGATGGTTTAGAAACCACTAATAAGCGAACTCATAAGATTCGTTGATTTTTATAAATGAATAAAATAAAATTATTCACCTTACACACTTAGGTGGCCGCATGGTCTAAGACACTACATTCACAATAACTAGACTGCCGATGACAGGTAGATCATGGTTTGGTCTCGGTCGGGTGTAGTGAGTGTGATTTTCCTAAACGATTTCACACTCTCTCTCTCTACGCAAATACGGGTACACTTCCTCTAAATTCAACCATTCTCATCCTTAAACCATTAACGTACAAACCAAGGGTAGTAAAACGCGATGTTAAAAAAAATATTTAATACCTCTAAAAAAAAAGGATAGTTTTTTTTGGGTTTTTTTTCGAAATTTTACATGTAATATTCAATTATTAAAAAACAAACAAAAAATTTTTTAAATTTAACGTTGAACAGTAATTGGTATGTTTAGAAAAATTTTTAAATAGGTGACCTTTAAAAACTAATAAAAAGTTAAAAACAAGAAAATTTTAAAAGGGCAAAGTTTAAATCAAAACGTTACCTAAGATGTATTTCATTGGTACTTTTAAAAAACACCATGGTTATTAAGGGGGGAAAGGGGGTGAGCGAAATATGTTTTTAAATTTTTTTTAAAAATAGTAAACCAAAAACTTTTCCTAGCCGAAAAAAGATAAAATTTTCTCCAGAAAATACTTTTAGTGTAATTTTCCAAAAGCATTGAAAACTCAACGGGCTTTGAATATTTTTTAATTAACAAAGAAAAATTTTATGAGAAAAATTTTTTAAAATTTAAAAGAAAATCCCAGTCAAATGTAACGAAACCCAACATTTAAAAAAAATGTTTTTTTGGGCGAAAAGAAATGGGGTGGTATGACCTTGATTGTTTTAAACGCAAAAGCCCGGGTTTTACTTTCTTAAATTCAATCTTCCCCCATCCCTAACCCCATTGGCGTAATTTTGTACGTAAGGGAATTTAAAAAAACGGGATAAGACGCGGCAAACCTAAGGGAAGAGACAAATTTGGGGAAAAACTAGACGCATAAGAGAAAGGGTAACATTAAATGGACCCGAGAGAGGGTAAAGGGTAATGAGGTGGACTGGATAGAAACCCCGCTTTATGATAGGGATAGTGTGTAATGGGGGGGAGATGGGGTTTGAACTAGATCGATTAGGGTTTGGGTGGGAAAAAGGTGGACTGGTTAGGAAATAGCTCATGATAGGGATAGGGTGAATGAGGGGGGGCTGGTTTTAAAATAGCTCAAAATAGGGATAGGTTGTAATGAGGTGGACGGGTAGAACAAAGGGTCAAGTAAGGGATAGGGTGAATGAGGTGGATTGGATATCACAAGTTCCAAAATGGAATAGGGTTTAATGAGGTGGACCCTTTATAGCACTAAGCTCAAAAAAGGGGAAAGGGTTTTTAAAGAGGGGTGGGTAGCCTAAACTCAAAATAGGGGGGGGTGTTTAATGAGGGGACTGGATAGAACTAGCTCATGATAAGGATAGGGTGTAACGAGATGGACTGGAGAGAACTAGCTCAAGTTAGGGATAGGGTATAATGAGGTGGACTGGATAGAACTAGTTCAAGAGAGGGATAGGGTGCAATTAGGTGGATTGGATAGAACGAACTCAAGACAGGGATAGGTGGTGTACTTTTTTAAGTGCGGCAATGAGGTTTAGAGTTCCTAGTGCCATAGAGCAATAAGTAATCTAAGGGTTTAGGAGGGTAATTTCAGAGGATGTGCACCTATATTAGCGTGGATAGGGGGACAAACCATCATACTAAAGAGAGATAAATAGAAAACTCCTTCCCGCAGGCATCTGGCTAAGATTCAAACTCCCACCTCTCTTACGATTTGGCATGTGTAATAAAGCGCTGTCTTAGGTTAAGTTATTTTGTGAGTCTTTTAAATATAGTCGCGTTTTTAGGAAAGTGCGCGTTAAGTAATTAAACTAATAAAGCAGGGCACATATGAATTCAATAAAAATATTAGTTGTTTATTAATCAAACTCTAGATTTCAAAACTAATTAGGATCACTAAGAAATAATAATAATAATAATAATAATAATTATTATTATTATTATTATTATTATTATTATTATTAGCACCGCGTCTTACTACCCGTTCGGATTATACGCACTTACGCTAATGTGTAATGGTAGGGTGATAGTGAGATGAAATGAAGGACCTACAGTTTAACGTGGAATCCGAACCACGGTGGTGACCTGGCATTCCACACAAGAAATAATTGAAAGTCTAATTAAACAGACAGGCCTACGAACCGTCACTTTAAATACCTCCAGGGAGAATAACGTATTCATTCTTTCAAGGTTTTTCTCTTTTAAATACAGCTTTAATTTAGTAAAAATGAAAGGACAACGATGGGGGGAGGGAGGAAATGTCATCCTATTGAAACTAAAAACGTATTTTTAGTAAATTGAATGCACACAAAAGTGTCCGATAGCCCCCCCCCCCCCCCCCCCCACCCCAAACACAAACACACTCGGAAAGAAACGAGAAGTCCAGAATACTCCGGAAACTCCACACGGCAGTGAGCGCTGTTTAATTAAGTCCACTTGTAACAGGTAACGCGACATTCTAACACTTTATACTACTCTCTTTTATTAAATGAATTCTACTTTCATGTCAATATAACGGGGATAAAAAGGAATGTTTTAACGAACGGCTTAACGCAATCAATCTGTAATTTGTACGACGGGCACGTTCGGGAACAGGATATTCCATTAAAGAACTTATGAAAAAAATTTATTGAGAATACGATTATCTCTAGTCTACGTTGGTGGGTAAAACTGAAATACACCTTTGATTGGAGATTTTTTTTAAGTTGAGGTTTTAAATTGTAGCCGTATTTTAGTGTTATTTTAACTATACATGTTCAATAGTTAAAGCTTTTTTTCATCGGTTATACGCATGTAATAATTACTATGCAGTAATGTGGAGGTAGGTAGAATTAAGAGTCAATGTACCAGAAATCTTGTGGTTGTAGAGAGGGAAACGTCAATCCAGTGATTTGCAAGATCAACGCCTTAGAACAATCAGGTCCAACTCTATTTCGTTCTATACGGCCCGGTTTTTCAAATTGAGAAACCCTACTTAAGTAATTGTAGAAATAAACAACAAATTAGGCTCTCGGAGATACAGTAAATGACCGATAACTTCCATAAATTACATATGTTTTCTTTCAGATCAATTCCTTGTATAAATTATCCATGGGAGGAACTGTCTTCTGCAAGACTTCGTAGAAGAAAAGATTGAGGGAAAGAGGAGTAGTCTAGCACGCCCTGGTAAATCAACTTGACCACGACGCTGATAGGTCAGATTTGGTCACGTGACCCCCTCCTGGCTCTGTGATTGGCTGATTCCCTCCTTCCCCCACCCCTCCTTCAGCTGCCCTACTTTCCTCTGATTGGCTGTTGGTTTTCCCCTACAGCCGGCTTAGTTTTCCCCCTCTCCTACAAACCCCGGACATGTTGGTTCTTGCTTATTAATTATTAATGATTGTTAATTAATTATTGTTAGTTAATTGGTAGGATAGAGGCGTTGGATTTATTGTTGGTAGGATAGAGGTGTTTTTATTCATCGATTAGGGCGCTGTAGTTTATTTGCTGAAGCATAGAGCCACCCGGCCTCGCGCTCCACGACTTTCTCCCCCGGCTGACCAAAGGAAAATGACGCAAGCTTCTCCAGCAGGGGCTCATGGCCTTCTGATGACCAACTCAGACTTTCACTTTTCCCTCCCCACCCCTCTCCCACAGAGCCGGGGTTGTTCATCCTGGTTTCTCCCTCCCCCCCTCATTACTTTCTGTGGGGTGGTGAACCGAGCAATAACCTCCACTCACCTTGAGGAGTCATTGTGTTTCTCAAAATAGACACCTGCAAGACAGCTCGGAAAACTCCCGTTAAACGGCAGTTTTGGCCCAACAGCTCTCTCACACACACATCCAACATGTTGGTACTTGGAGGGAGGCTCCCCCGCCCAAATATATATAATTTATAGATATTGAAATAAAACTATAGTTTGTAAGTCGTGTGCTGCTACCCACGTTTAAAGTGAAAACATCCGTTTTATTCTTCAGCCCAATTATATCAGAAAAAATAATTTAATGCTCGCAATTATATTTAGGAGGAATAATATATAGCTCTTATATTGAATTTAATGTTCGCAACTATATTATAACGAAATATATCCCTATTAAAGTTTAAGCCCACACATCAATGCACTCAACATTTGCGAGAGTGAGAAAAAATGTACCTTCAGATGCACTGAGGGAGGGTAGGTTTTGAGCGACACCCGTTTGTACCACCGTGCTTGGTAGTTCTGTGCGCGAGCACTTTTGCACCATCATTTGATATTCATTCAACAGTAAAGTGTACCTGTATAGACCAATTTTAATAGGAATAGCCTTATCTTAAAAATAGAAAAGTTACCAACACACATGTTGATTCATTTAATATTCTTATATTATTGGTGTATTTAACTAACGCGGATAGGCTAGATGTTGAGTAAGACATGATTCAAAGAAAATAATGTTTGAGTACTTTTAAGAGGACAGCCTCAATGCACACAAAATTTGCGAGAGTCCATGTGATACCAGCGTTTGCTATCCATAAGTATTCAGTTTAGCATCGCTCGTAGCTGAAAGTTCTGGTTCAAATCTCACCCACGTAGACAAAGGGGTATTCCTATATAGTACAATTTTAATAGGAATAGCCTTGTTCGCAACTATATTATGACGAAATATATCCCTATGAAAGTTTAAGCCCACACCTCAATGCACACAACATTTGCGAGAGTGAGAAAAAAGTACCTTCAGATGCACTGCAACTCTCCCTCCTCCCTCATAAATACTTTCATTATTCCTGCCTCATTAGCGTATTTAAATTATTGCTGAGTGGAGGGAGGGTTTGTAGGGAGGGAGAATGAAAAATCTATTAGAAAAAAACTTCTCGAAGTGCACCAGCATTTTGCAGGGAGGGAGAACGTAAAATCTATTAGACGCGTAATTGTATGTGTATAACGAATATGAAAACGGGTATTTAGCTTAACATTGCACGTAACATAAAGAATGATGACAAGGTTTAAGGCGCTACTATAGCAAAAGACTATAAATACAAATATGTGAGGAAGTCGGAGTTTTAAGCGGTGCTATACTAAT
>JBCFYV010011172.1:131845220-131918453 GCA_039000515.1 Timema cristinae
CGGGTAGCCCCTTCAATTGTAAAGCTCCTTCTTAACTAGTCACCACCATTTTGGTGCTTGGGTACATTTTAAAAATATATATATTTATTCTGTGTTTATTCTGGCAACAAAGCTGGGTAGACCCATATAAAGATATTTGCAAAGGAAATAGGAAGTATTAGCATGATATTAGTGAGTGTGAAGAGAATGATGGAAGGGGGTAGGTCTTTGAGATTTAAGGAAAAGCAAAATCATTCGGCTTGAAACTATTATAATGGTAGTTCCGAGTAAAAGTACACTTTGTAAATGAGCCGGCAAAGAAAAATAAATTAGAGGGGAGGGGGGCTTTCATCACCAACTTCTTGAGAACAGCATACCTGGAGAAAGCAGAAACTTGAATTTTGTCAGAAAAGTGACATTAAAATTATTAGTCAATAACATTTCAGTTGAGGTCAAAAAATGGCGGGCAGACGCAAAAGGCTCGGCGGGCGCCATGGCACCACGGGAATAGGGCTGGGGACCCCAGCTTTAGAGAGTGTTAAGAGGTTTTTGTTAGTCGACGGCAAGGAACCTCGAGGTAGGACTTGTCCAAGACGAGGCTGTGTAGTTCACCGATATAGACGTATTCAAGAACTGTTTGCTAAACTGACTGGGGCTAGAGCTTTCGTAGTATTTTGCCAATTTAGTTTTTAATACATCCAGCAACAACAACGAGTTTTACTATTTTAAATGCTCCTACCCAACAACTCCCACCATTTGATAGGATATCCTGACAAAGTGACACATAGGTCATGTATGGGTAGGGAGACGGGCATATAATACAACATAATGTGACAATAATAATGATTCTACACATAATATCAATGTTTATCTAACGAGCATTATCGCGGTCGTTGATTTAATAATTATTTTGAAGAGTCAGTATATATTTCAGTTCTAAGGGTTTTACTATTTGTTCATGATAACAGCAACTTTTAAAATCATCACCGCGTTTTAATACCTGTTCAGGCAATATGTATTAATGATAATTACTCTGATTGGGTAGGTATGAGGAAAGAAGCATTCTAGAGGTAATCTACCTGCATTTGCGTGAAAGAAGAGTTTTTTTAAACCCACCCTTAGTATACCTGACCAGGATTAAAACCCCGATCTCCCCATAATCAGCAGGCCAGTCTAACAGGAAGGTGACATCTTAAACCATTTAGCCACTGAAGCAGGTAGCAGCGACTTAAATTAAATATTAATGACACAGGATGAGTAAGATTCATTTTAAGGAAATATACAAAAAATCATCTGGAGAGAGATATTGGTAAATTACCCCGTGAAAAACCACCGTTATTGCTGCCAGTCGGGATTAGAAACAAATCCTCGACCTCCCAGGTCAGTTATGAGTACACTAGACGATCTCTGGCATTGAGCTACCATCAATTTTACCAACGATATTATTATTTTAAATCATAAGACCCTTTCTTTAATTATTTAAGCGACAAACAGAATGGATCTTTGTATAAAGGTGTCCAAAACTAAGGTAATAGTTTTGATAAGGACGGCCCAGGAAATGATTGTCAGCTTAGTATAAATAGAAAATTGTTAGAACAAGTGAATGATTTTGTATATATGGGCAGAATGTTCTGTAAAAATGGAAGTATGGATGGTGAAATCGACAGACGGGTGAATGCATCTCGGAGAGGAGTTGGGTGTATGTGGACTATTGCAAAGAGGGTATAACCCGAACGGGTAGTAAGACGCGGTGCTAAATAATAAATAAAAAACTATTGCAAAGAATGAGGTAGTGTCGAAAGAGACAACGATGGCGGTATATAAAAGTGTGTTGATACCAGCATGGATGTGAAGTGTGGCTTTATCAGGATAATCACAAGAGCAAGGTGAATAAGGTTGGAATGAGATTATCTAAAAAATGTATTTGGAAAAACTTGTATGGACAGAGTAGGTAGTGAATGGGTGCTGAAAGAGTGCGGTTTGAAAGGGAAACCAACAGGTCAATGTGAAAAAAGCATTTTACGATGTTTGGATATGTTGAGAGGATGAGTGTGGATCGAGTGACGAAGCAAATAAATAAAGGTAGGTTATGTGGATCAAAAGGAAGGGGTAGGCCATGTAAGACGTGGCTAAATATTGTATACGAATGTGTGAAAAAGAGAAAAATTAAGAGTTTTAAGAATAAAAGAGCATTTATGACTCGGTGTATGGATGTTGTTGAAGCGAAGGGAGTACGCAAGGATAGTGAAGGATAGTTAGTGAGGATTAATTAAGTACGAAGTTGTTGTTTTTATAGCTATATGCACAGTTTATTGCCTACCATGTAAGGGAACGTGATAGTAAAAAAAAAAAATTACACCACCTTTCAATCATTTATGAAAACAAAGTGTTTTATTTGTGTATAAAAGTAAAAAATATAAATCAACTCATTATTTAGTATTAAGGAAAATTGCTGAAGGGGTGGAGGAAGGGTCAAAGTGTCTACTATACCACCCATAAATTTTAACTAATAAAATGAAAAATAAAAATATACTATTTTTAAGATGTAAATTTTCACAATTTTTTTTTTTTTACTATTGCAGTCTATATTATTAGCAATGTAAGCGGTCGTCCAAGGTTTTGTGTCAACTGTAACCAGCTGTTGTTTACGTGATTTGTGACGCCACTAATCATTCGGCATAAACTTTTTCATTCAACAACCGCAACAGAAAGTTTTATATCACTCTGGGGAGTGCTTTAGTCACCCCTCCTCATGCTTGGCTATACCTATCCAGCATTGAGAATCAATCTGCAATAACCACCTATCCTCAACTACGAACAAGTTTTCATGATTGCTAACAAAAAGCAGAGTTACCATTGGCGCAGTAGCAAGGAGATACGTATACTATATAATGCTGTTTGTACCCACCCACATTCTCAGATATGTTTATTACTAGTTATAGTTTAATAGCAAGTTATTTTAATTAAGAATGTGTAAGATTTTGTGTAAATGTATGTTGGGGACTGTGTGGAAAAAACTTATCTAATATGGCCACCCCGGAAAGCGAGAAAGTTCTGTGTAGATGTTCAGTTCTAACGCGATGTTTAATTCTAAGATCTTTCAAAATATGGTTCACGCCAAAATAAAGCCGAAAAATTCCAAAAGGGCTCTTTTTCCTTGACAACTTTATATTTTAGTTTTATTAATATAAATAAATTTGTGAAAATGTGACACGAGCTCATTTTCAACGACGTTTTAATTATATTCGTGTATCTATGATACTAGACTTTATTAAAATGGGGTCTAGATTTAGCTTTCCTCTAACAGACATAGTGATTTTTGATAGGCTAAAAACAGAACATTTTAAGATATTTGAGAACTAGCAGCGAGCTTTCCTCCTTACCTTGATTTTAAGAAGTTTTGTGGTTTTCTTTTTCCTCTTTACAGTTGGGATGACACGAGGTGGTTGTGAGTGAAGGACGAAAGGGAGTATAAGCTTAGATATAATAGAGAAAACGTTCCAGAAAACGACTCAAATCATCGTTTTTAAGCCGTGTGGCCTGACAGCGATTGATACTTAGCCGCTGACCGAGGCGGCCGTCTTAAACTATGAAAAAAGTATCTAATCACCATGAAAAAAACCCTGGGAAACTACTCAGTTTAACTCCCACTTAATTTTATCCCACCTTAAAAGATAAAGAAGTGTTGTCACACAGCTATAACCATATCATTACACTTGAAAAAAAAAACATACGATAATAATTGCAACAATACATTATACCGAGAGGAAGGTGGCGCTCAGGTCCCAAACGTTGTGGGATGGGAAATACAAGGGCTTGTAGCATGAGCTGCAACCCACACAACACTCCCACTCTAAAAATTCATCCTGTATGTTAATCTGACATTAAATCGCAAGTTTATAAGGCTAAGATAAAGAACATAAAATATACTTGTTTTAATTAATTTTCCAAGTGGAGGGTGTGTTGAGGTATGAAACTAATTTGCCTATGAATTGTAAATTTGGATTCTTCAAGACGTTGCACCTGGCCACAGACAAGTAAGAAACAGACTCTCAACCTTACAAGGGATTCGCTGCGCTCCTTTTGCCAGCTTGAGTCCCTCAACACTTGGCTTCGCTAGTGTTACTGCTGGGTAATGATAGGACTAACCGCAGCGATCCTAGTGGTGAAGGACTCAAGCTGCCAAAAGGAGCACAACCATTTTAACCTGAAGGTTGAGTGTCTGGATATATTATTTGTTTGTGCACCTGGCTCTATATATCGTCTAAAGTGACGTTTTAAAATGTTAAAGAGGTCAAGTGATTCCACCAGACAGAAGTCCACCTGATAGGAGAGAAGTACACTACCCCTTTTCCCCGGGTATATCGGTCTCCTGTCCTTTCTCGTCAAGAACTACCATCTCGAGTGGTTTCAGCTCGAACATGTAAGATACTAGCGCCGTCTTCTTCCGGTCGTAGATAAGAAGCTTAGCTACCAAGGAAACAAAACTTGAGTCAAGTGGAGGGGAACATATTTTACAGCTGCAGTGGGACTTCTTTCAAAACACAATGTCTCATCTCATTATTTAGTTGGTGCTCGAGTGAAAAGAAGAGAACTTCAATACTGGGCGTGTCTAACATATAATATTAGTTTATTGATTCATTCTCTTAGGGGACGGTCAGACTGGGCGAGCGAGCGACTAAAAAATATATAATATATAACACATTGGTTGTAATGAGAGGTGGCCAGACTTGAGCGAGCGACCCAAGCGACGCACTTGAAAGATAGATAGAACTGGTTCTATTTTTCAAGAGAGCGCTTGAGCCGGAGCAGTCTAGTTTACAGGCGCTGGGCAATATTATCGTATGTTGGTCCATTGAATGCTAGGAAATCTTCTCAATTTGACATAGTATTTGACTTTAAGTATCATTGATAGGTTTAGCACACTTGCTACTAACAGCCTAATTTAATTGTTAAGGCCATAAATAATATATATATATTAAATTACTTCCAATATTATAATCAAAATAAGCATTTGCAAATATGAATCACCATTAGCGTGGAGAGAGGATGAGAAAACAACAATAATAAACCACTTGTCAAAAACCACCCTCAGTTCAATGAGCCAAGATTCAAACCTTAGTCTTATCGTCAACAATTATAAGAGCTATCTGCTAATTACGCACTTGCTCACTCACCAGTTTGGCCACCCAGTCGCTCAGTCGCTCGCTCGCACGCTTGTCAGTCTGGCCGGAACCCTTACCCATATATTACACTTCCTGGAACGGGTTGGTTCAGAGGTATTATGTGGCACTTTGTCCAGAAAGTTGACGTTAAATACCCTAAATTAGTAAGTAAGAAAATCACCAATAAAGGCCTGATTAAAAAACAAAAAATTACTAATCTATCCTTGAACTCAGTCTCATTGCTATTATGTCAGTCATAAAAAAAATGTTTTACAGTACAAGTAGCCTATAGTGGGATTCTGATAAAAATAACCTTCTTACATACACGGTTAGAAGATAATATTCTTCCTTCCTATCAGAATACTCCTATAGTTAGCCTGTAAAGTGTGGCTAGCTTAATTAAGTAGATTATCAAGTTAGCGTGAAGATACAAGTTAATTTACATTTGATTTGAGATTAAACAATAGAGTTGATAATATATACATATACACAATTAATTATTTGTATGTTTGACAAAAGGACTATTGAAAACTTAAGCCAATAATATGTGGATGAGAAAATGCACCAACATATTCTTGGAAAGAGGATGGCAAAAAACTTTGAATACAGTTTCTACTAGCCGAGTAAGAGTCCTAAGAGCAAGTTCTATTAGAAGAGCTTCTATTTGTCCGATTATGAACTTAAATAATTTTCAAGTTATTTAAACCACATTTTTATGGGTTTATCATACTCGTCAAAATAGCTTTCCACTAGAAACAAAGCTAGAAGCCACAAATACAACAAATATCTGATTTGTTCGAATAACTGTTGAAGCAATTTTAACCCAATTTTATACAAGTGAACGAAGCAACGATTGAAAGAGTTCTCGCCAAAAAAATTCAAAATTTTGTACAATATGAAAAACACTCCATAAAAATAGGTTGAATGCACAATTTTTTTTCCAAAGAGTACATAAGGTATTTAATGTCATGTATGAACGAGGAAGAGATGATGTATACTTTTAAAATAATTTTATAAGTAGTTTTGTACAATGTCTTTCACCAAAAGTGGTCGGCCAAAGTTTAGTTTCACTGTGAGCAAGCAATTTCCCGAAACTAGGTATGTTCTCATATCTGCACAAAATAGAATGAGGTAAGCATATGGATCAAGCTTTTCTATAAGAAAGCTACAATGCCTTTTGTTTTATTAAGGACGTACTTCAGTAGATGTGCTTTATTTTCACATTTAATTTGGCTAAAAATTAATTTTACACAGGGTTTAAAGTGACAATGCACACCATTACAATGTTATCATAATCATCAAATGTTTCCAGCCTGTGGCCGGGTCAGTTTAGTAAAATACCCCCAACTTCCTCTATCCTTCCTCTCAATTGAACACTTTCTGTTATCTGCTCCTCCCATCCCTTTCTTGGCCTCCCTTAAGGTATTTTCCACACATACTTCATAATCAACATTTTGTTCAGCATCCTATTTTTTTCCATTCTCATTACATGCTCATACCATCTCAGTCTTGTTCCCTCTGCTATCATTACAATGTTATACTGTCCTTAAAGCGAAATTAAAATATTATATTATCTCAGTCTTTAATATAATTAGGTAGTAACCATATTAAGTTTTTTTTATGAAATGCGATTCTCAGTATTTTACTTAAATTTAATTGATTTGATTGCTTATTATAGTACTTTACTTGTATGTAATAATATTGCAAACAAATCTTGTAGCAGACCGTAACTAGACATTTTCTTTGGTGGGGCAAAACCTCAAAATGGCACCCTCCTCCCCTTTGGCCAGGTGGCTGTTCACCAAACTTTTTTACTTGTGCATTAAAAAATTGTGTGCTTTTGAATTTACCGTCGATGTTTATTTTGATTGTTTTAGTTGTAAAAATAAATACCAAATACATATTTAAATGAAGGTTATATTTATGGCTTGAACACAGACATTATGATGGAAAATAATGATCAAAAAGGAACAAACGTGATTGCAAAAATATTCCTAATCTAGAACCTCGTCTTGCGAAATTTCTTGGCTGCAAATTCTTTAATGACCTCGTAATACAATATTTGTGCTCAATGTTAATTATACCTGTGTTTGAGAGACGTTCCTGTCTCATAGTGTTCCACAAGTAGGTTTTAATCAGTTTTAATTTGCTGAGACTCCGTATTTTCTTACACGCCATTTATTTTCTATCAAACAAAAATCTTAAGTGCTTCCTTTTTCTTTGTGTCCCGAAGATTATTTTGCCACACAGCCCATTTGGCGCCCCCATTACGGCAACAGTCGGGGCCAGTTTCTTGGAAACGAGTTCCAGCCACTAGATAGGAACGAACCATTGTATAAGGTAAGCTATAAGATATAAAATGAATGTTCCCCTCACCTCGACAAGGACGCCCTTAAAGTTCTGGCTCATGGTGACGCTCCCCAACTTGACGCAGAAGTCTCCGATCTCAAACCTAGGCCCTTTGGCCTCGATCTTGGTCTGCTTCTTGGAGGTGTACATGCTCGTCATCTTCTGCATGAGCTTGTCGAACAGTCCATCCGCCACTAGAGGGATCGTCTTGGTCCCGGTATCCAGAATGGAAAATACAGAGGCCGGCTGCTCAGAGTTGTGTAGCAAGTGAACCGTCCTCTGAGCTCCTGTAAGAACAAACAACAATTCATGAGCAGCCCAGTTCAGTAAGGGTTCACTTACAGGGAAGACGGTTTCTCAGAGTTGTACACCAAAGTATACAAGCCTTTGGACACCTATAATAACACACGACAGGTCATACCGACATTAATTAATACCTTTGTCAAATTGTGAAACTTTTTTAAGTTTATGGGCAGCTTGCTTGAGCAAAAGTTGAAGATCAGCTGCTCAGAGTTGTTAAATAGCTGTTCAACCTTATGGGCTCCAGAGAAAACACATAAACTATCAACTCTGTGAATTGTGATCAGCCCAATTTAGTCCTGTTTTGTATAAAAAGAAATTGAGGATAATTTTTGATATTTTTCTAAAATAAAGTATGCTTGTTCCTATGATTTGAGCTTGAGGCTTGTGGATTTACATGCTAGTGTTCCTCCTTTTTGCTGTCCAAGGGTTGTAAGCCTAGACGAGTCATCTACATTATTAGTGGGAAGGTGTTGTTAAAAACAATTTTATCATCTCTAAACAGCTTATCAAGTGTTACGAGTTTAATATTTTAATAAAAGCGTATTCTTAACGCTTAAGCAAAAAACACGAGTATTTCTCCTTTAGTATAGAACAACACAACTGTAACAAAACAAGTTTTATTAGTTATTTCTCATATGTACATTTTCTATCATTCTAAACTGGTTACTTTGGTTCCCTCAGCCATTCGAAACATCCAACGTTTCAAATGTGGGAACTGAAAAATAAAACGAGCAAAACAGTGACATTATGAAATGCGTGTTGTCTCCTGAATTAGTCTGCAAAGGAGAAATAACAGTACTCTTCTTGTGTATCAATTTCAACGTGGCAGCAAAGTGAAATTTCTCTCTTTAGTCGAGATTCACCTGTAAAAAAGAAAAAGTGTGGTTAACTTATCATAAGAGGAAAGAATGCCCCATCGCCCCATTCCAGTCCGTTCCATTTCATTGCAGTCAACCGTCTGACGAGTCGACTTGGTCGATGCTCGCTCTCCTGCCATGGGTTCCCGCTCTACCACTCTCGTACTCAGGCTCTGCCCCTAGGGGTTAGGAACATGACAGGGGCCGGTACAAACCTCTGAGGAAGCTGAAAGTCACGTGGAGTATATATATTCTCTATCCCTCAGCTACAATCTCCGAGGGGGCTGCAGGTTGTGGAGGAGATATCTTCTATCTCCCTCAGCTACAATCTCAGAGGGGGCTGCAGGTTGTGGAGGAGATATCTTTTATCTCCCTCAACTACAATCCCCGAGGGAAACTGCAGGTCTTGTGGGGAGAACGTACTTCCTCTATCCCTCGGATACAATCTCCAAGGTAACTGCAGGTTGTGGCGGAGATATCTTCTCTCTCCCTCGGGTACAATCTCCAAGGTAACTGCAGGTTGTGGCGCTGATATCTTCTCTCTCCCTCGGGTACAATATCCGAGGTAACTGCAGGTTGTGGCGGAGATATCTTCTCTCTCCCTCGGGTACAATCTCCGAGGTAGCTGCAGGTCTTGTGGAGGAAACGTCTTCTCTATCCCTCGGATACAATCTCCGAAGGAACAGCAGGTTTTGTGGTTTATGATGTTGTGGAGGCGGTGTGAATCTTAACCTAAATTAAGCCTAATTAACCATATCCTGGTGACAGTTGGGATAATTCATCTTAAAGGAAAAATAAATAAAGGGACAAACCGGGAATCAAACCCGGTATCCCTAGGCTTGTATACAGATGCACTGGCCACTACACCAATGTGCCGGTTCAAGTATTGCTATGTGACAACCACAAAACATTACCTTTGACTTTGCTTCGCATATTTTAAGGTTCGCATTTAAAAAGTGACCTCCACATATCCTTACTCCTAAGACCTCTTCATATATTCCTATGCTGATACCAGTTAGAGGTATTTGATTGTTTGATGCCTCTTGACCTCGACGGTGTAGTTTTACACCACTTTGTAGTGTATCACCAGGCTTGGCCAAATAAAGAAAAAATCAACTTCTCACCAGTTCGGTATTAAGGTGGGTATTTAGGGGACTCGAGAAAGGGTCAATATATTTGCAGTTTTAATAGAAACACATTTTTTTGGGTCAAAATAAATAAAATATTGCTTCAATACAATCATAGAGTTTAGTTTTATTCACATGATGATATCAGCAGTTGTTGAGTATTTGTCACGAGCATAGCGGCATTAGATGACACACTTTTTAAATTAAGAAAAAAAAAGTTGTCATTAAATTTCAGAAGAACCTTGACAGATATTCAAGAACTGTTGATATCACCATGTGATGAAAATTAAACTTTATGTTTCTATTGGAGAAATATTTGACTTATTTTGATCAAAAAATTGTTTTGCTATAAAAATTGTCAAAATCCTGGCTGTTTTTCACTACGTGCCCTTAAGCACCACCTCAAGCCCCACCTTAAGCCCGGCTTCCTAGATTGTGGCCAGGAGTATAAACCAATACACCGATAGTTGAATGCGCATAATATATTATCTGAGTATACATTCAAAGCACCTACTCTTCCAATCATGCATATTATTACTACATTTAAGAGGTTTGTTACACAACAAAAAAAGTGTGACCAGTTTGTTCTGATTGTTTATCTTTTCCTATAGAAAGAAGAATTCATTTTATGAACCAAAGGTTGGTGGATAACTAAACGGTCGTATGAATCTTCTCTAAATGATATATTGATTTTCCTGCAAACGTACAATAGAAGTGGGTTGGGAGGTATGCACCCTCCCCCCTTTAATCCACTACAATGTGTACAATGTACAGATAGCGACACAGCCGCAGACGCGCCATACAGGGTAGACGACCGTAGACAACCTGCGAACTAAACTGCCCTCTGAATGCCTGCAATGCGGATGTGCAACGGAAATGCTCAACCTCGTAGCACATGGCATTATAGTCCTCTTAGCATTGGCATTCAACTAACCAAAAATTAAACTTAAAACACAAGTTTGTAAAAACGGTATGGCTCGAGTTAAATATGCTAGTAACACAAATTATCCAGTAACTTTAAACATTGGTGAAGTAATAATAATAGTTTGCGCGTCTGGGCTACCTGAATCATGGCCCAGTTTGTGGAAATATTAGCTAGTATCAGTGTATCGTTCGTAACCCAGGGGATGCCCAAATGTACTAATCGTACATTCTTTCCGTGGAGACTCTTTCCATGTCCTGAGGAGATGAGGTGATGGAATGAGGATGATAGTGAGAATATGGGTGTAGAACCAGTGGAAACACTTAAGCCTAACTTTAGCCTAATTAATCAAACCCTGGTTACCGTTGGGGTGATTCCCCTTTCGGGAAAAATAACCAAGGTACCAGCCGGGAATCGAACCCGAGATACAGAGGCTCGTAGCCAGGTGCACTGACCACTACAACATGGGGTCGGTTATTGGTCAAGTGAAACGACCAGAAAGACATTAATATATGATAAACTACATATTTATAACACTAACCGGTATGATATGATAATAAGCACCAAGGACATCTAGCCAAGTTGTTTTAAGTGTTATAGTAATTTAAAATAACAAAAATAAATAACTTAATTTATTAACTTAATATAGCCTAAACTTGTAGTGCGATTTAACAAGTTAGGCGTGTATAATTTTCATTTGCATGTTTAACACCAACGGCTTAATTTAATGGGTCAGTAAATATCAGTGAACCACGAAGAGATTCGACTTTCGGTCACTAACAATGCAATATATCGTGAACCTAGCGCCTTAGAACACATTACCACAGGTGCGGAAATCGAAATTAACTAGTGATACTAGGCTAGTATCGACAGGGACAAAATTTCGACATTTAATCGTTAGTGAAGCATATAAGAGGTTTATGAAATTGACAACAAATTAAATGGGTCTCAAATCTGAAATGGAAAAAACCAAATTAGTAGAGGGTCAAATCCTAATGCCGAAGACAATACATTAATGCAGTGACTGGGAAAAGTTAGCAGCCGCGGAAGAAATCATCACTAATTGTAATTTATTTGTTAACACAATTTAGAAGTTAACGGGAACAATAAATATAATCAATCGATAGTCATCCGGTTACAAAACAAATCTTTAATTTTGGTTATCCTTCTAATGACCTAAAATGTACAAAAATCCCCCAATAAAAAAACCTATTCATGTTACAAAAGTTAACAATGACAGTTTTCCTATCACTGGGCAGTAATGATCCAAAGCATTATCTTGCAGCTCATGAAGCAGACACGCCTACAGTTCACCCCGACTAAGAACAAGTTAGTACTCTCGGAACTTGTCCAAAGCCTTACAATACACAGACATAGATAACCAAATGTCAGATGACAAGTGTTTATCGACACTGGCGCTTGAGGGAGAGTTGCTGGCAAACTTTAACTTTCTGTTCAAGTTTGGGGGAGAACACGGAACACAGATGAAACGTCCTCCTCCGTTTCTGGTAGCAAGATGATCTGCGGAAACTACATCCCTCCCGTTTCACGACAGTTAAACAAGTGTTTCGTTGTTGTCTAATACACATACAAAGCTTCAAAGGAAAGTTGCGCATTGGAACACAAAAGTTGCCCGTTCTCTTTAAGTATCAAAATTAATGCGGCAAAATAGCTCGAGACTCGTGTACAGTCCAATCATCATAAGAAGAGCCTTTTATAATATAGAAACATGTTTTTTGCGTTTAACGTTGATAATAAAGGAGCAGCTGAAGATCACATTACCTGAATGGATAAGTGAAAGTAGATCTAGTAACTTTCCTAGTGGTCAGATGAGGTTCGTCCTATGAAAATGGTGCTGTTTTTATAGTTAGCGGCAATGTTAGGTGTGCACTAACGTGCTTATCTTTGAACCAAGAAGCTGACGTATAACAGTTAGCCGAACATACTACAAGGAGTGACTTTAAAAAATAATACATACGATTTTTTATTATTTCACTTGCTAAGTAAATTTTGGATAATTTACTTTAAATTAAACCTTTTCATCCTTCTCATTAAGATTATATATCTTAAGCCACTTATTCACCGACCTTAATGAATATTAATAAATACAGGTTAAGATTTTTTCAAACTCTGATCATACATTCCGAACTAATCGTAAGGTTTGATCAGGTTTCTTCTTGGAGTCACCGATTAGAATACAAAACTATTTGGTCCAACAAATTCTACGCATAAGCCTGGCAGTAACTTCAGGAACTAATTTATTTTAACAATTTTTCCTCTTTCTTGCCTCTATTCTAACTTTTTTCCTTTATAACAAAGTACAAGACTGCATTGGAGTTATCTTATCAAATGTGCTGTGACAATGGTGTCATGTAATGATGACATTTTCAGCAGACACAAGATTTTACTATCATCTTAAAATTGAAGAGCGAGTCAAAATATTTGAGTTAAATATTTGGTAAGGGCTTAATTAAGATGTTTATAAACATGAAAATTGTATTTAAAATTATACATTAAGATATCAGTAATGAAATTGAAAAAAATGAAGGAATTATATGCCTTCATTCACGATTTTGTTTGCCTACAGTTGCACTGTATTTTTTTTAATCTCTTGTCAAGAATATTTGAAGTTTAAATGTACCCTAACAGGAAATTTGTCAATCCACTCTTCCTCAACAACACCTCTCCATGATCCGTTTGTCTTCTCTTGAAGTGCTTGTACAGCGGCTGTCTGTCTAGGAGTGTGTTAGCCTTCTTAGTGTTCTCGTCAACGGTAGGAACCTGTAGAGTAAAATAACATGATTTGAATTTACTAAATTTGTAGTTTATATTTACTGGGATAAGACGAATAAAGAAGATATTTTCCTTTATAATAAGGGCTAGTTTTATATTCAGACTTAGTACGTCTCAAGTGAGGTGCTATTAAATACAAGACAACACCCAGACCAGAATGGACTGGGCTATATAGCACCGACCTTGAGACGTACCAAGTCTGACTATAAAATTTGCCCTAAGCATCCAACTTTAATATCTGATTAATAGGATGAGCATGTAATCAAACAACTAATTAGTTTAGGCACTTTATTGGGTTCCCGGGACAATATTTGTCTTGTCTAATTTCCAACATCACGACTCCTCAACCAACTGGGTCAGATTACTTATGGTTATGGGATATAAAGCTTCAGCACTTGGGTTACTTCCACTGAATACCTCCTTATTTTAACGAGTCCCTGATCATGGAAAATTACCGCAAACTTCTCGCAACAACGATAAACGAGGTATTTTATGAACGATGCCAAAAACATTTTACCGCGCATGGTAGAAACCAAAACTCCAAATGAGAACGACGAAAGGTCAACACAAAGCGCTAATCGACCGGATCTCATGTTGGCAAATTCAGCATTTCAAAACATACCAAAACCACAGTTGGAGGGAGAGGGAATTCACATGTTTGTTTTAGTGAAGAGGGTTGCAAAAATTCCCGGCATTATTTGGCATCCCCATTTCCCCCTCCCGGCTTTGACGAGATACAGGATTGGCCAAACTCGAATTTTAAACATTATACTATAACAATAATATAATTAAGAATTTGGCCCCTCCTAACGTGTAGGGTAGCTAAAGCACTTGAGGTTTACAAAGAGGTTGTAGGTAAGAATTCCAATCGGGAAACTGACCGTAGGTGGTGAGTGTGATTCACAACTTTGGTTTAGATACCAGCAAGGTCAAAAATCCATAATTAGCATGTTCCTGTGGATTTAAAAAAATATTATAGTTACGTAATACTACATATTTTACTAGTAACCAAAAATAACATTAAAAAATGAAACTGGTTGCATAATACTAGGACAAAACACCTTATATATTGCTATTCCAGTAAGAATACAACACCAGGTACAAATTGTAATGCTTATTGATAATTTCCCCTAGGGTAAAACAAGGTTTGCTTAGGCCCACTTGGGTAGAAATGAAACCTCGGTGCACCCTGAGTGAAACCCATACCATCCGTCCATCCCCACCATAGGATCCCGTCACACACACTCACACACACACACACACACACACACACACACACACAAACATAGCATGTGTGGGATGCTTCACCCTAATAGCTGCAGTGCGGCGAGGCCATGTATTGTTTCCATGTGTGGTTTGTGCAAGCATGGGAATGGGGCATCACACTGGAGGATGACAAGTGAGCCACATGACACGCAAGGTGTAGAGACTAGAAAACAAGGTAGTATCATGCGTGACATCACACTAGAGGTACCATATGACACGCAAGGTGTAGAGACTAGAAACAAGGTAGTCGCATGCGTGACATCACACTAGAAGTACCACATGACACACGAGATGTAGAGACTAGAAAACAAGGTAGTATCATGCGTGACATCACACTAGAGGTACCACATGGTACGCAAGGTGTAGAGACTAGAAAACAAGGTAGTCGCATGCGTGACATCACACTAGAGCTACCACATGACACGCAAGATGTAGAGACTAGAAAACAAGGTAGTCACATGCGTGATAACACATTAGAGGTACCACATGACACGCAAGGTGTAGAGACAAGAAAACAAGGTAGTCTCATGCGTGACATCACATTAGAGGTACCACATGACACGCAAGTTGTAGAGACTAGATAACAAGGTAGTATCATATGTGACATCACACTAGAGGTACCACATGACACGCAAGGTGTAGAGACTAGAAAACAAGGTAGTCGCATGCGTGACATCACACTAGAGGTACCACATGACACGCAAGATGTAGAGACTAGAAAACAAGGTAGTATCATGCGTGACATCACACTAGAAGTACCACATGACACGCAAGATGTAGAGACTAGAAAACAAGGTAGTATCATGCGTGACATCACACTAGAGGTACCACATGACACGCAAGGTGTAGAGACTAGAAAACAAAGTTGTCTCATGCGTGACATCACACTAGAGGTACCACATGACACGCAAGGTGTAGAGACTAGAAAGAAAGGTGGTCTTATGAAAATACATTGTTTTTAATTTGAAGACAATTATAAAATGTATGTTACACTAGCCCCACATTACCACACATCAGCTCAGTCTGTAGTGCATATGTCTAGTGAGTTGAAGGTCTCAGGTTCGATTCCTGATCCGAGCGGAAAATGTACTATTGATGATATTGTGGGCTGATCTTTTGCAGATATGAATTGAGGGTCGAGATATTGAACGATGTTTCTGTTTTAGAGTTGATTTAGTTTATAAACTGTGGGTTTATATAGTAAGTAAATAAATTGTGGATCTGTAACATTTTATTTCTTTCATTTTGAATATGAAAATATAAAACCAATGATTATGATGATGACATAATTGTAAAAAAGATTGACTAGAGTATTTGGATTGCAGTGTTTTGAATCCCCGTCCGCCTTATAATTGTTCTCTCGGATTAGCGCGGTATCAGAGAAACAGTGACATGTGTTGTCCATAAATATATCCTCAATATAACACATGGCTATTATTTGCTGGAATCATATTAAAGCTTTGAATTAATATTAACAGAATACAGCTCTAGGCTTCAAAGTCATTTGACATTTTAAAAACATGCTAGTAATTATGACATTTAAACAAATATGTATTTTCAGATTACATTCTGACGAATAGATTGTATGAATTTATAAAAAGACACCGTGTTGATCAGGGTTCAAATATTTGTCAGGGTGGCATTTTTTATATATTTACACAATCATGTAGGGCTAGTGAATTTGTTGAAGAAAAACAAAATTAGTATATAAAAAGAATCAAACACACATATACATATAAAAAACCACACAAACACACTGGGAACTTCAATTGTACCCCAAATGTTTTCTTATCACGAAAAAATTAAATCTTTCAGACCTTCCAGGATTTGAACCGAAGGCTTTCCTAGATACCGTGGCTGATTACCGGGTGACGCTAAACGTCATAACGATATAAGAAATGGTCTACGAATTAAGACATAACTGATTTGTTTTTCAGTAAGTCTTGCATGTTTATTCTATTATTTAATTGTATTAAATAAGTAGAGTTGAAAAGGTAGAACTTAGAAAAACGTACCTACATTTTCATAAATGGAGAGTGAAAAAAAAATCTCAGCACACCTGACCTACCAGTCACTATCAAACTGGACTAGATTATCCTGACATTTAGTTCTCGCGTCTATCAGTGCGGGTAACACAGATAATAATAATATAAATAATAAAATATCGCTTACCTCGGGCCTAAAAGAATGATACGCGTGCTCCAGGCAGCCCTAAAACTGGATCTTAACTTAACTTTTAAAACTAAAGGTTGCATCATCAGAATACGAATTACAAACTTACAACTTTGGATAGTACACTTAATATAAATCCAAACTAATTTTAATATCCGAGCGGTAGGACGAACGCACGCACAAATGGCATCAGCTGTGATCAAACCAAGATCCTCTAAAATTGTAGTTACCCTACCTAAGTACCCAAATATGGGGATGGTTTAGAAACCACTAATAAGCGAACTCATAAGATTCGTTGATTTTTATAAATGAATAAAATAAAATTATTCACCTTACACACTTAGGTGGCCGCATGGTCTAAGACACTACATTCACAATATACTAGACTGCCGATGACAGGTAGATCATGGTTTGGTCTCGGTCGGGTGTAGTGAGTGTGATTTTCCTAAACGATTTCACACTCTCTCTCTCTACGCAAATACGGGTACACTTCCTCTAAATTCAACCATTCTCATCCTTAAACCATTAACGTACAAACCGAATGGGTAGTAAAACGCGATGTTAAAAAAAATATTTAATACCTCTATAAAAGTAGGATAGCTTTTTTTGGGTATATTTTCGTAAGTTACATGTAATATTCAATTATTTATAAAACAAACTAAAAATTTTAAATACGTTGAACAGTAATGTATAGTTTAGAGAAAATTTAAATAGGTGACCTTTGAAACTAATGATAGTTCAAACAAGAGAATTTACAGGAGCAAAGCTTAATCGAAAACGTTACCTAAGATGTATTTCATTGGTACGTTTAACACCATGGTTATTAAGGTGGGAAGGAGGTGAGCGAAATATGTTCTAGAATGTTTTAAAATAGTGACCTAAACATTTCCTAGCCGAAATAGATAAAATATTGCTCCAGAAAATACATTTAGTGTAATGTTCCAAGCATTGTAAACTCAACAGGCTTTGAATATTTGTAATTAACATAGTAACATTTTATGAGAAAATTTTAAATTAAATAGAAAGTCCCAGTCAAATGTAACGAAGCCCAACATATTAAAAAACTGTTTTCGGTCGAATGAACTGGGGTGGTATGACCTTGATTGTTTTAAACGCAAATGCGGGTTCACTTTCTCTAAATTCAATCTTCCCGATCCCTAACACATTGGCGTAATTAGTACGTAAGGGTATAAACCGAACGGGTAGTAAGACGCGGCAAACCTAATGGGAAGAGACTATTGGGAAGATCTAGACGCATAAGAGAGGATAACATTAGAATGGACCTGAGAGAGATAGTGTGTAATGAGGTGGACTGGATAGAACTAGCTCATGATAGGGATAGTGTGTAATGAGGGGAGATGGTTAGAACTAGATCATGATAGGGATAGGGTGTAAAGAGGTGGACTGGTTAGAACTAGCTCATGATAGGGATAGGGTGTAATGAGGGGGACTGGTTAGAACTAGCTCAAAATAGGGATAGGATGTAATGAGGTGGACTGGATAGAACAAGCTCAAGATAGGGATAGGGTGTAATGAGGTGGACTGGATATCACAAGTTCAAGATAGGAATAGGGTTTAATGAGGTGGACTGGATAGCACTAGCTCAAAATAGGGATAGGGTTTAATGAGGTGGACTGGATAGCACTAGCTCAAAATAGGGATAGGGTGTAATGAGGGGGACTGGATAGAACTAGCTCATGATAAGGATAGGGTGTAACGAGATGGACTGGAGAGAACTAGCTCAAGTTAGGGATAGGGTATAATGAGGTGGACTGGATAGAACTAGTTCAAGAGAGGGATAGGGTGCAATTAGGTGGATTGGATAGAACGAACTCAAGACAGGGATAGGTGGTGTACTTTTTTAAGTGCGGCAATGAGGTTTAGAGTTCCTAGTGCCATAGAGCAATAAGTAATCTAAGGGTTTAGGAGGGTAATTTCAGAGGATGTGCACCTATATTAGCGTGGATAGGGGGACAAACCATCATACTAAAAGAGAGATAAATAGAAAACTCCTTCCCGCAGGGCATCTGGCTAAGATTCAAACTCCCACCTCTCTTACGATTTGGCATGTAGTAATAAAGCGCTGTCTTAGGTTAAGTTATTTTGTGAGTCTTTTAAATATAGTCGCGTTTTAGGAAAGTGCGCGTTAAGTAATTAAACTAATAAAGCAGGGCACATATGAATTCAATAAAAATATTAGTTGTTTATTAATCAAACTCTAGATTTCAAAACTAATTAGGATCACTAAGAAATAATAATAAATATATAATAATAATAATTATTATTATTATTATTATTATTATTATTATTATTAGCACCGCGTCTTACTACCCGTTCGGATTATACGCACTTACGCTAATGTGTAATGGTAGGGTGATAGTGAGATGAAATGAAGGACCTACAGTTTAACGTGGAATCCGAACCACGGTGGTGACCTGGCATTCCACACAAGAAATAATTGAAAGTCTAATTAAACAGACAGGCCTACGAACCGTCACTTTAAATACCTCCAGGGAGAATAACGTATTCATTCTTTCAAGGTTTTTCTCTTTTAAATACAGCTTTAATTTAGTAAAAATGAAAGGACAACGATGGGGGGAGGGAGGAAATGTCATCCTATTGAAACTAAAACGTATTTTTAGTAAATTGAATGCACACAAAAGTGTCCGATAGCCCCCCCCCCCCCCCCCACCCCAAACACAACACACTCGGAAAGAAACGAGAAGTCCAGAATACTCCGGAAACTCCACACGGCAGTGAGCGCTGTTTAATTAAGTCCACTTGTAACAGGTAACGCGACATTCTAACACTTTATACTACTCTCTTTTATTAAATGAATTCTACTTTCATGTCAATATAACGGGGATAAAAAGGAATGTTTTAACGAACGGCTTAACGCAATCAATCTGTAATTTGTACGACGGGCACGTTCGGGAACAGGATATTCCATTAAAGAACTTATGAAAAAAATTTATTGAGAATACGATTATCTCTAGTCTACGTTGGTGGGTAAAACTGAAATACACCTTTGATTGGAGATTTTTTTTAAGTTGAGGTTTTAAATTGTAGCCGTATTTTAGTGTTATTTTAACTATACATGTTCAATAGTTAAAGCTTTTTTTCATCGGGTTATACGCATGTAATAATTACTATGCAGTAATGTGGAGGTAGGTAGAATTAAGAGTCAATGTACCAGAAATCTTGTGGTTGTAGAGAGGGAAACGTCAATCCAGTGATTTGCAAGATCAACGCCTTAGAACAATCAGGTCCAACTCTATTTCGTTCTATACGGCCCGGTTTTTCAAATTGAGAAACCCTACTTAAGTAATTGTAGAAATAAACAACAAATTAGGCTCTCGGAGATACAGTAAATGACCGATAACTTCCATAAATTACATATGTTTTCTTTCAGATCAATTCCTTGTATAAATTATCCATGGGAGGAACTGTCTTCTGCAAGACTTCGTAGAAGAAAAGATTGAGGGAAAGAGGAGTAGTCTAGCACGCCCTGGTAAATCAACTTGACCACGACGCTGATAGGTCAGATTTGGTCACGTGACCCCGCCTCCTGGCTCTGTGATTGGCTGATTCCCTCCTTCCCCCACCCCTCCTTCAGCTGCCCTACTTTCCTCTGATTGGCTGTTGGTTTTCCCCTACAGCCGGCTTAGTTTTCCCCCTCTCCTACAAACCCCGGACATGTTGGTTCTTGCTTATTAATTATTAATGATTGTTAATTAATTATTGTTAGTTAATTGGTAGGATAGAGGCGTTGGATTTATTGTTGGTAGGATAGAGGTGTTTTTATTCATCGATTAGGGCGCTGTAGTTTATTTGCTGAAGCATAGAGCCACCCGGGCCTCGCGCTCCACGACTTTCTCCCCGGCTGACCAAAGGAAAATGACGCAAGCTTCTCCAGCAGGGGCTCATGGCCTTCTGATGACCAACTCAGACTTTCACTTTTCCCTCCCCACCCCTCTCCCACAGAGCCGGGGTTGTTCATCCTGGTTTCTCCCTCCCCCCTCATTACTTTCTGTGGGGTGGTGAACCGAGCAATAACCTCCACTCACCTTGAGGAGTCATTGTGTTTCTCAAAATAGACACCTGCAAGACAGCTCGGAAAACTCCCGTTAAACGGCAGTTTTGGCCCAACAGCTCTCTCACACACACATCCAACATGTTGGTACTTGGAGGGAGGCTCCCCCGCCCAAATATATAAATTTATAGATATTGAAATAAAACTATAGTTTGTAAGTCGTGTGCTGCTACCCACGTTTAAAGTGAAAACATCCGTTTTATTCTTCAGCCCAATTATATCAGAAAAAATAATTTAATGCTCGCAATTATATTTAGGAGGAATAATATATAGCTCTTATATTGAATTTAATGTTCGCAACTATATTATAACGAAATATATCCCTATTAAAGTTTAAGCCCACACATCAATGCACTCAACATTTGCGAGAGTGAGAAAAAATGTACCTTCAGATGCACTGAGGGAGGGTAGGTTTGAGCGACACCCGTTTGTACCACCGTGCTTGGTAGTTCTGTGCGCGAGCACTTTTGCACCATCATTTGATATTCATTCAACAGTAAAGTGTACCTGTATAGACCAATTTTAATAGGAATAGCCTTATCTTAAAAATAGAAAAGTTACCAACACACATGTTGATTCATTTAATATTCTTATATTATTGGTGTATTTAACTAACGCGGATAGGCTAGATGTTGAGTAAGACATGATTCAAAGAAAATAATGTTTGAGTACTTTTAAGAGGACAGCCTCAATGCACACAAAATTTGCGAGAGTCCATGTGATACCAGCGTTTGCTATCCATAAGTATTCAGTTTAGCATCGCTCGTAGCTGAAAGTTCCTGGTTCAAATCTCACCCACGTAGACAAAGGGGGTATTCCTATATAGTACAATTTTAATAGGAATAGCCTTGTTCGCAACTATATTATGACGAAATATATCCCTATGAAAGTTTAAGCCCACACCTCAATGCACACAACATTTGCGAGAGTGAGAAAAAAGTACCTTCAGATGCACTGCAACTCTCCCTCCTCCCTCATAAATACGTTCATTATTCCTGCCTCATTAGCGTATTTAAATTATTGCTGAGTGGAGGGAGGGTTTGTAGGGAGGGAGAATGAAAAATCTATTAGAAAAAAACTTCTCGAAGTGCACCAGCATTTTGCAGGGAGGGAGAACGTAAAATCTATTAGACGCGGTAATTGTATGTGTATAACGAATATGAAAACGGGTATTTAGCTTAACATTGCACGTAACATAAAGAATGATGACAAGGTTTAAGGCGCTACTATAGCAAAAGACTATACTACTAAATATGTGAGGAAGTCGGAGTTTTAAGCGGTTGCTATACTAATTATGCTAATAGATCAGCTGTGAGCTTGTTCATTCTGTGCACCATCATTTGCATGGCAAGAGTGGTATTACATCCTGTGAAAGTGGACATTGGGAGTGTAGAAAAGCACCCTAGTAATTAAGTGGACGTGTTCCAATTACAACGCTCAATTGGCCCTTTTAAAACTGACTACCCGTAGAAACATATAAAATATAAATATATAGATATTGAAATAAAACTATAATCTTAAAGATAGAAAAGTTACCATCACACATAATGTTGATTCATTTAATATTCTTATTTTATCGGTGTACTTAATTAACGCGGATAGGCTATATGTTTAGTAAGACGTGATTCAAAGAAAATAATGTTTGAGTACTTTTAAGAGGACAGCCTCAATGCACCCAACATTTGCGAGAGTCCATGTGATACCAGCGTTTGCTATCCATAAGTATTCAGTTTAGCATCGCTCGTAGCTGAAAGTTCCGGGTTCAAATCTCACCCACGTGGACAAAGGGGTGTTCCTGTACAGTACAATTTTAATAGGAATAGCCTTGTTCGCAACTATATTATGACGAAATATATCCCTATGAAAGTTTAAGCCCACACCTCAATGCACACAACATTTGCGAGAGTGAGAAAAAAAGTACCTTCAGATGCACTGCAACTCTCCCTCCTCCCTCATAAATACTTTCATTATTCCTGCCTCATTAGCGTATTTAAATTATTGCTGAGTGGAGGGAGGGTTTGTAGGGAGGGAGAATGAAAAATCTATTAGAAAAAACTTCTCGAAGTGCACCAGCATTTTGCAGGGAGGGAGAACGTAAAATCTATTAGACGCGGTAATTGTATGTGTATAACGAATATGAAAACGGGTATTTAGCTTAACATTGCACGTAACATAAAGAATGATGACAAGGTTTAAGGCGCTACTATAACAAAAGACTATACTACTAAATATGAGAGGAAGTCGGAGTTTTAAGCGGTTGCTATACTAATTACGCTAATAGATCAGCTGTGAGCTTGTTCATTCTGTGCACCATCATTTGCATGGCAAGAGTGGTATTACATCCTGTGAAAGTGGACATTGGGAGTGTAGAAAAGCACCCTAGTAATTAAGTGGACGTGTTCCAATTACAACGCTCAATTGGCCCTTTTAAAACTGACTACCCGTAGAAACATATAAAATATATAAATTTATAGATATTGAAATAAAACTATAATCTTAAAGATAGAAAAGTTACCATCACACATAATGTTGATTCATTTAATATTCTTATATTATCGGTGTACTTAATTAACGCGGATAGGCTATATGTTTAGTAAGACGTGATTCAAAGAAAATAATGTTTGAGTACTTTTAAGAGGACAGCCTCAATGCACCCAACATTTGCGAGAGTCCATGTGATACCAGCGTTTGCTATCCATAAGTATTCAGTTTAGCATCGCTCGTAGCTGAAAGTTCCGGGTTCAAATCTCACCCACGTGGACAAAGGGGGTGTTCCTGTATAGTACAATTTTAATAGGAATAGCCTTGTTCGCAACTATATTATGACGAAATATATCCCTATGAAAGTTTAAGCCCACACCTCAATGCACTCAACATTTGCGAGAGTGAGAAAAAATGTACCTTCAGATGCACTGAGGGAGGGTAGGTTTGAGCGACGCCCGTTTGCACCACCGTGCTTGTTCGTTCTGTGCGTGCTATCATTTGCAGTTGTCTGAATAGAGCGCCGAGAGACGCGTCCAGCAACGTAGATAGGTCGGAGCAGTCTGACGAGTTAACGGGATTTACAGCTGGTCTTATGGACAGATTTTTATAGCGCATGCGCAGAGACACATTAGAGTATTAGGTCATTACAGGCAGCCGGCTCTTTAAAGAGGTTATAAATAGAACCTGATCATTACATTTGGTCATTTCAATTTGTGATTGACGCCCCGAACATCAAAAATGAGTTTCGAGTCGCTAGAAAATTTTCTAAATTTAGGTAAGTTTTTTTCTGTATATTTTAACAGGTTTTTTTGTTGCTTTATACAATTGGGGCGTACAATGGTGTTCTTCTTTTTTTGTTAGTTGAAGAGCCCCCAACAGCTGTCGATGGTGTACAACCGGTGGGTTCCGACCATCTAGAGCAGTTGGCAAACTTTAATGAAAATGGGATATGCGTTGCAGATGCCGATGCGTCTAAGGGTAACTAAACAGCTTACAATATTTTAGAGACTTGTCGGCGCTTTTTTCCCCCGTAAATGCTAATTAATATGTATTTATTTAATTTCAGACTATTGGGATCCATTCGGTTTGGATGTGGGGCTTCTGGGGGTGTCATCATCTACCCCACAGGAGTCGCAGGGACGTGCTATGCATGACGTCAGCGTCGCAGCCCCCTTGCCGTTCCAGGCGGTCCTCGCATCAGACCCAGACATCCTCAGCGTTGCAGCCCCCCTGCCGTTTCAGGCGGTCCTCGCATCAGACCCAGATATCCTGGCGCCTGCGCCTCTCTATGTTGGAGGAAATGAGCATCCACTGTTTTGGCAAATTTGGACACCCATGACCGCCTGCTATGTAAGTAACATCTACACGTAGCCAGCCACTAGTTTGAAAGTAGCCTGTGTGTGTGTGTAAGCTCTCTCTCTCTCTCTCTCTCTCGCACAAACACCGTTACATCGTCGCTAGCTCGATACCTTTGGAAGCTGGGAGATTTATACACTTAAAAACCCTGCGGAGCCATTGGGGGGAGTCCCTGGTTCAATTCCAGGGGGCATAAGTGAAAATACTGGTTTACTTTTTAAAATAACTGCCCTGACGGGTATTTTGTTCATGGTCCCGGGTTCAAAACAGAAAATTATAATTGCTAATATTCAAACATCACTTTAGTGTCTGGGCAAGGGTTCATTTCCTGTACAAAGGCAGAAAATTATAATCGCTGCTTTAAATTCACGTTTCACCAAAAGTATGTACACTTTCAGGGGGCTGTAAACAAATCAGCTGGAATATTACCCAATTAAAAAAGACAAAGGGACACTGGTTCGAAGCCAAAAAAGCGGCTGAAAATGTAAGTTTATCCTTTTTTTGGACCTGACATACACTCACAAACTTTTCACTTTTTTAATTGAGACATGTGACCCAATCTTTAAGTTATACACATAAAATCTAACCGAGCTTTGGAAAAAAGTAACGGCTCTAAAATATAATATTCAAGGAAAAAAAAATGCTTTACCGACATGTGTTGAGACATATTTTTTTCGGCAATTTTACAGGAGTATGTAACTTGTAGAAATTATAACAGATAGCGCTAGCAAACAGTTTAGACCAGGCGACAGACGGATGGGTTTCTTGATGGTTGCTACCCCCTGGGATTGTATTTGAACATAGTTTGTGCCGAGTACGGTGGGTATACTATTCTCTCATTATGCAGGCTTCAACGGGCGGGTTTCTTGATGGTTGCTACCCCCTGGGAGTGTATGTGAACATAGTTTGTGCCGAGTACTGCGGGTTGCCTCTCCCCTCATTATGCAGGCTTCAAAAAAAAACCGCTCAATTCATTATGAGAAGATAATACCCTAAACTGATCAAATATATATTTTCCCAGGTCGAAAATAAAATCAGCGGCTCTTTGTGCAATAAATCTTCACATTAATTACTGATGTACGTAGTTGAACAAATTCAGCCGTAAAGTATCTTAAGACGTAAGTGCTGTTGATAAAATGACTTGTTTTAGTTACAGAAATAAATTTCACTTAGGGTTGCCTATATCACAATGGCACGATAATTTTTTTTATGGTGAACACACTTTGTGAATGTCAATTTCAGATAAAGCAATTATGTGAAATATTATATTAATAATAAAAGTATTAAAGAGATAAATTTGAGGTTCAAATCTTACCAGGGTAAAATATACGTGTTTTTTTTCACTCTCACTTCACACAAATGCTGACTCTGTAGGTTTCAGACAGAGCAATTATGCTTAGAGAAAAATTTAACATATTATATTAACACCAAAAATATTAAAGAGATGAGTTCGAGGTTCAAATCTCACCAGGGTGTTTTTTTCACACTCCCTCCACACAAATGCTGCCTCTGTGGGTTTGAGCTAAAGCAATTATGTTTGTGACAATTCTTACTTTGACATGTATTATAGTTGAAATGGAGGCCGGAAATGGAGGGACGACCCCAACAACACTACCGCCAGCTATGAGGCCCCTCCAACCCAACGTAGCCGCACCGCCCCAGCGCCAGGGAGACGGGGTTCGAGCCCCGGTGCCCCTGTCTGGCGTTACATCTTCACCCTGCCTCTACGCCAGGGAGAGGGGGTTCGAGACCCGGCAGCGAGGGAGATGGGGCCCAAGGGCCGGCAATAGCAGGACCTTCTTCAGCCGAACAACAAGGAATTAGTGGCCCGGTGAATCAGGTAGGTGGTGCATTGCAAAATGGCGTCCCTCTTCGTATCGTTCAAGAGAGGATTAAACAATTGAGGCGTTTCTTTTATACAGGTAGAGAGATTACCGTACATCTTGGTGCTCCAGCAAGCGATCGTGACGCAATAAGCTGGCTTGAAGAACAAATTACTAATTTGCTCCATCGGTTGCAGGACCATGGCGTTAGCGCCGATGACCACGTAGGCTTACTTTTGAGTAGCACTGACTCAACGTTAAGCCCTGTGTATGTCTCATTTAGACGAGCAGATCAGCTAGACGCTAGAGCAGTGCTTGATAACGTAAGTCGCGTGTTGCAGAGTAATAGTTTGTTTTTGAGTACTGCACCCTTGTACGTTAAACTCTCCCACTTTAATGAGCCTCGCGGGAGGGGTAATCATAAATGTGATAAACTTTCTCCCGCTAGCGCATATAGCCGCAAAAACCATGGGATCATTACGATTCAAAATGGCGACAGTCTTTGCCTTGCCCGTGCACTGGTTATCGCCAAAGCTATATGTGACAATAAAAGAGAGCCAGGATGTATGGACGTGAACACCTTTAGACAAATAAAATGGGGTCGTAATATTCAAGAATACAAAGCAGAAGGTTTATGCCGTGATTCCCGTTTGAATCTTTTGAAGGGTGGTGGAATAACCGAGCTGAAACAATTTCAAGCATACCTTTCCGAATACAAAATCACGGTGTTTAGGCAACGTCGGGGGAGACAGGTCTTGTATGAGGGGCCTACTCCCGCCGAACATTCCTTTAAAGGCTACATGGATTTGTATTTTCACGACGATAAGCAAAACCATTTTGACGTCATAACATCCATGACAGCCGCATTTAAGTGCTCGTACTTTTGCCGCGAATGCCGTGTGCCATTTGATCATAAGAATGCGCACAAGTGTAAATCTGCGTGCAAAAAGTGCTACGCTAAAGCAGTTTGTAGCGGAGGCCGAGCTGTGGTCTGTAAAGACTGCAGGCGTTGGTTCACAAATCAGACGTGCTTTGATAACCATAAACGTCCCGGTTTTTTCAGCGGTCACAGGTCGGTCTGTGATGTCAAAAAGGTTTGCGAGGTATGCGGGCAATTTTTCAGTTTGGAAAGATCAAATTATTCACATAGGTGTTATGAGACTTTTTGTAGAGTATGCGATTCATATCGTCCTTTTGGTCATTTCTGTTATATGAAGCAGGCCCCATCCAAGCCGTCACTGGAAAAGAGTAATTTCATGTTTGTATTCTATGATTTTGAATGCAGACAAGAAACGCTTCTTCAAGGTGCGGCAGACACGTACTTGCACGAACCTAACCTATGTGTCGTGCAAACGTGTTGTAAGGCTTGTGTTCATATAGATGCAAATGACCATCATTGCACCGACTGTGGGGGCGATAGGACTCCATATTCAAGGGTGATACCACAATGGCCCAATTTTTTAAATTTTTAGAACAAATTAAAGCTTCAAAATTTAAGGATATCACCCTCCTCGGCCATAACGCTAAATCCTATGATGGTAATTTTATTTTAAGATACATGATGGAGGTAAAAAAATGGACTCCAGAACTTATAATGAACGGTGGTAAAATCATGTCCATGCGTTACGGCCCGCTCCACTTTATTGACTCCCTGAACTTTCTCCCGATGTCGCTGTACAAATTGCCCAAAACTTTCGGCTTGGACGAGTTTTGGCCGAAAGACATTTCCCCCATTTTTTCAATAAAAAAGAAAACGCGGGGTATAGGGGTCCCTTGCCGCCAAAGGAGGACTACGGCATCGGCGAGATGTCAGTTGAGGGAAAGGAGCACTTTGAGAAGTGGTATGACGCGTTGGTCAAAGAAAATTATGTGTTTGATTTTAAACGCGAGTTGGAGCTGTATTGTGTGAAAGATGTAGAGATCCTACGGAAGGCCTGTCTGAAGTTTAGAGACATGCTCATGGAGAAAGCAAAGGTGGATCCTTTCAGAGAGGCGTGTACGATAGCTGGAGCGGCCATGTTAGTTTACCGCCGAAGTCATCTTAAGGAGAATACTATCGGTATTATCCCTAACGGTGGCTATCGGTGCGCAGACCAACAGTCGCACGTCGCAGTACAATGGCTCTGCTGGGAGGCCCATCAACGCGGTGTCTCTATTCTTCATGCGGGTAACGGCCGTGAGGAATATGTGTTAGGGCGACGTGTAGACGGTGTTGTTAAAGCTGGAGATACCACCACCGTCTTCCAGTTCTGGGGCTGTTATTGGCACGGGTGCCCTCTCTGTTACCCTGACAGGACCACCCCCGTCAAAAATAGTCCCCACGAGACCATGGAGACGCGTTATGAAGCAACCATGGCTTGTTTGGAAAAGTTTAAGAATGCCGGCTACACGGTCGTAGAGATGTGGGAGTGCATGTTTAATGCGATGAAACGCAAAGACAAGGACTTGAAGCAATTTGTACTCCGGCACGAGGTGTAGACCAAGGAATCTCTCAGTCCCAGGGATGCATTCTTTGGCGGGCGTACAAATTGTATCAAGCTCTTCCACGAAACAGACCTTTCTTGTGGGGAGAAGATCAAGTACTTGGATGTGTGTTCATTGTATCCATACGTTTGCAAGTACAAAAAATACCCAGTTGGCCACCCCAAAATTCACTTGGAACCAAATTGTCCGTCTATAGATCAAGTAGAAGGCATAGCCAAAGTTACAGTGACGCCTCCACGAGATTTATTCCTGCCCGTATTGCCTACCCGGATGCACGACAAGCTAATGTTCATCTTGTGCAGGAAATGCGGGGAGGAGAAAAACCAAGGCACGTGTCAGCACAACGAAAAAAAAAGATCGCTGGTTGACAGGCGTCTGGGTGATTGACGAGATTCGGAAAGCCGTTGAAAACGGCTACACCGTTGAAGCAGTGCACGAAGTGTGGGAGTACAATGTATCCGTTTATGACCTTAAGACGCGTTCTGGCGGGCTGTTTCACGGGTACATTGATACTTTTTTGAAAATTAAACAAGAAGCCAGCGGATGGCCAGAGTGGTGTACCTCACAAGAGGAAAAGTTAGCTTACATTCAAAATTATGAGGAAAGGGAAGGGGTAAAACTAGATTTCGGCTCTGTTTGTAAAAACCCTGGTCTCCGCACTCTGGCTAAACTTTTTTAAAATTCACTATGGGGAAAGTTTGGGTAAAGACCCGATTTACCACACGTAGCCGTTGTCAACGACTATCAGGGCATCCACAAGTACCTGACGGATCCGTACATCACCGTGGACAGCGTCATTGATGTAAATGATGAGGTTATGTTCCTCAATTACAAGGAGGCGCGTGACGCGTTGCGCCCTAACCTAACACGAGTGTGGCGGTGGCGTGCTACACGACTGCTATGGCTAGGTTGCACTTGTACAGCATCCTTGAACAATTGGGGGACCGCGTTTTGTATCATGATACAGATAGCGTTCTATTCACCGAACGCCCCGGCGATTGGAGTCCACTGACCGGAGACTTTTTAGGTGACCTCACTGATGAACTTCAGGATTACGGTCCGGAAAGCTACATTAGCACCTTTGTATCTGGCGGTCCCAAAAATTACGCTTACCGAGTTTGTGTTGGCGGCGATCCTGCCAAAACAAAAACGGTGTGCAAGGTTCGCGGGATCACCATAAACTATGGCAACCGGAACGATGTTAATTTTGAAGTTTTGAAAGCGATGGTCACCGAACAAGCTGCGGTAAGATACATACAGATATCGCACAAAATTGTAAGAAAAAGGTCTTGCGACTGTATATACCGTTTCGTAGACTAAAGTCTACCGGCCCGTGTACACCAAACGCCGGATAACAGATGATTTTAATACGTTGCCGTTTGGGTATCAGAGTCCTTGTAAACGCGCTCGCCACGAATAAAAGGTGATCATTTAGACGGGCTGAATAATCATCTTTTTTTTCTTTCACTCTAGACAGTTCCACTGACATACCATTTTTCAAAGATTTGAGATTTTTTTTCATATTTTTTTCTGCATGAAAACAAGCATTTTTTTTTAATTTTATGCACCCGGGATACTGTTTTATATTTTTTTTTTGCCAGTACAGTCCTCCGCCTACCTGATTTTTTCTAGTCAATTATTTATTTGTATATATTTTAATTATAATAAATTGTTTGTATATATTTTTATTTTAAATCTAATAAATTGTTTGTATATATATATATTTTATTTTCTTTCAGTCAAGTATAATAAACTGATTGTATACATTTTTATTTTAAATCTATTCAAATATATATAATAAACTGTATATATATATTTATTTTCTTTAAATTGAAACCATCTTTATTTAGTACAGAGGCCACTATTCCCCCAATATTGTAAATATTCACAGTATACTTTTCACTGTGTGTAAATAAATATTGTAAACAAAACCAGTTATGTTTATACTAATAATTATATATTGTAAATATTCACAGTATACTTTACACTGTGTATATACTTTTTTCATGCCCAAATAAATATTGTAAAAATTGTTATGTTTGTGTTTTAACGTCTATACCCCCACACCTCTCTCCTATCCTATAAATACAAGCTCATATAGCTTATAAGCGCAGTCTCAAACATTATGGACAAGTTGAAACATCCATTTTCGGCCATCATAAGCGGCCCTTCCGGCTGTGGAAAGTCACATTTTGTAGCAGACTTTATCCGTCACTTGGACAGAATGTGTGACGTTAAATTTGATAAAATCACATGGTATTATGCTTTATGGCATCCGGGATTCGAACAAGACGGGACAAGTCCCTACGTCATATTCTGTAAGGGTTTGCCGGAAATGGATGACGTCTGTAATGACTCTCCACAGCTGATTATCCTGAACGACCTGATGCGTGAAGCCAACGAAGTGGTCGTCGATCTTTTCATCAAAGGATGCCACCATCAAAATATTAGCGTCATGTACCTTACACAAAATATATTCCATCAGGGCAAGTGCCAAAGAGACATTTCCTTAAACGTACATTATATCATGCTTTTTAAAAATCTCAGGGATAAAGCTCAGATTCAACACTTTGCACGACAAGTCTGTCCTGAAAATCCCGTGTTTTACAAGAGGCTTACACCGATGCTACAAGTACGCCTCACGGCTATATATTGCTAGATTTCAAACAAGGTACACCAGAATGGTTCAGATATAGAACCCGGACAAATGTCGGCTGCTGCGTGTATCTACCGCGCAAAAGCTATAAAAACACCGACACTTCCCGCTTACAGATCATTTCATAACCATGAGTCCCAAAGTGCTGAAGTAGGCCCCTCTGCTACGTGCGATGTATCGCATGAACCCGCAACAACGAGTCGCCTTGATGAAACCGGCCGACAGAAACTGGTTGACTCTGTTTGCGAGTGTGCCTACAACACTTTAAAAGGACGGGTACCGCTGAAAAATGCGCAGAAGACAAAGTTACGTGCTCACAAGCAGGTGTTGCGAGAGCTGGTCAAACGAGGAGAGTGCTGGAAGAAGAAGAGACGACTACTCGTTCAGAAAGGAGGAGCGTTCTTGCCCTTACTTTTAGCCCCTCTAATCAGCGGGGTCCTCGGTTCCTTATTCAACAAGTAAATAATGGAACACACGAAAAAGATGATATTGGTGTCCCCGGAAACATTACACCGTTACGAGCAATACCACCAACAAACGGCTTCGGCAACAAATCTAGTGGTCTCCGAGTTGTACAAGGAAATGGAAAAAATCCTCGCTTCAAAACTTGGCGACAAGTCTAAATGGACTTTATACCAACAAGTGCTACAGCGCTATCTACACTTTAGTCAACACCCGCCACCATCTGAAACCGTCACCACCCCACCACCCCTGAAGTGTCTGTACTTCCATCCCAACTGTACTTAATACTGTACCAGCACAGGCACGTAAAAAAGCTGAACTTTTACTAGAACATATTAAGTCCCGAGGCGGCATCTCTTGGACTCAAACGGAGAAGTGAGTATTCAAGATACGCCTCTTCGTGGATCCAATATTGTGGATTTAGTCAACGATATGGTCAGAGCAAGAAGACACAGCGAACCGTCAGGGTGGCGAGAGTTTCTCACGGCACTGCAAAATATAAACGTTCCGAAAGAATTTATTGTGAACCCGAAACGTTTGGCGCCCATTAGAGATCCGACGCCCGTACCACAACCACTTACACCATCGCAACGGCCAAAGAAGAAGAAACTGAAGAGGGTGGATGAAAACCGGTGGCTGCCGTTCAGAGCTTAATGGAACGTCTAGCCGACATCACTACGACCCTTCTCATCCTGCAGGGTTTGCAGGGGCAGCGTCGCTCATAAAGACGTCCAAGAAAGATCCGAAAAAGTACGAGAATGGCTTCGTGCGCAGGACGCTTATACCCTACACAAACCTGTGCTAAAAAAATTCCACGCAACAAGTACGTGGTGTCAAACATTGAAGATCTCTGGCAAGCCGATCTCAACGATATGAGAAGTCTCAGAAAATACAACGACGGTGCAGTGTACTTGCTCACCGTCATCGACGTGTTTAGTAAGATGGCCTGGGCGAGGACGCTTCCATCCAAGACGGGGAGCGTCGTGTGAGACGCCTTTCGGGACATTTTCAAGCAAAGCGGCCGTAAACCTCTAAGTATACAGACGGACAAGGGGACAGAGTTCACGGCACGTCTAGTCCGGAAATTTCTCAAGCAAGAAGGCGTGCATTACTACACCACTCATAATCCAGACGTGAAGGCAAAGCATCGTGGAACGGTTCAATAGAACTCTGAAAGGACGCATGTGGCGGTACTTTACCAAAAATAACACGTATCGGTATGTGGACGTCCTCCAAGCTCTAGTCGACGCTTACAACGGCTCCAAGCATTCCAGTATCAAGATGGCGCCCGCCGACGTTTCAGAAACTAACGTGCTTCAAGTCAGAGATAATCTGTACGGCAAAAGGCGTCCAAACTCGAAGCCTAAAATAAAAGTCGGTGACACGGTGCGTATTAGCAAATCCAAAATGCTGTTTGAAAAGGGCTACGAAAGCAATTGGAGCGAAGAGATTTTCAAAGTCAGCAGTGTCGTGTTGAGAGAACCTGTCGACTACAGACTCACCGATCTTGACGGCGAAGAAGTGGAGGGGACGTTTTACGAACCTGAATTGCAACGCGTACGTCCCCCTGAAACTTTTAAAGTTGATAAAATACTACGTGTCAAGGGTAAAGGCGCCAGAAAGAAAGTGTACGTGCAGTGGAAAGTTTACCCCGCCAAGTTTAATTCCTGGATTCCAGCCAGTTACGTCAGCGCACTACCATGAAGGACCAATTTTACATCACTTTGCAGAGCGACAGCTCTATGGAATATTTCCCGAAAAATACCCTCACGAATTTCACCATGCAACTTCCTTGCCGTCTTAACACTCGAGGGGCGGTGGAAGTCGCTCTGGCTGAATTTCAATATCCTTGTTCTTTCACCACCGTACCCGAGGGTCAAAATATTGTATGAAAACAACTGGGTGAACGCTAACGGCGTGGAACAAATATTCAAGGATCATATCCTGCTGGAAAACTACAGCACTATACACGAATTGATCAAGGCTCTAAACGAAGTAGAGGCTTTTAAAGGGGATTCTGGAGTTGTATTCAAGTACACAAACCCCAACAAAAAAGTTGAAGTTATTCTTCTTCACATAATATACAGCTGTTGACTCTATCAAGCCAACTAAGTCTACAGCTCAGTTTCGATCCTAAGACTAATCTGATAAAAGTACCAAAGTCTCCGTACACCGCCAACATTCTACTAGGCCTGCCCTCGCAAATGTACATCTACACGGATATCGTCGAGCCTCAGCCCGTGGGTGACATTGTGGCACCTCTGTTACGTATCGTCGGTATCAACAACGTAAACTATCTCTACGGCATACATAAGACAGTTAGCTACGACCCGTTGAACTACATGCCAGTGCTGAGAAGGGAAATTGAAAGCTTGGAAATCAATACAAGAACCGACACGGGTGAACCTGTACCATTCGAGTTTGGAAAAGTGTGCGTGAAACTTCATTTTCGACGCTGCTCAACATGAACTGTACCTACCAAAGATACTACATCAACCAGGCGGGAAAACAGGAATATCTTCGATCTACCACGGTGTTCCCTATCAAAGAGGGCATGGGATAGGAAGTTTTTTCAGTGGTCTTTTCAAAAGCATCGTACCGTTGCTGAGAAGTGGCGCTAAAGCCATCGGAAAACAGGCGCTTCATACGGGTATCGACGTGCTCTCCGACGTTGCCAATGAAGGGCGGCCCTTTCAAAGAGGCCCTACGGCATCGTGTCGGCGAGGCTAGAACAAACTTGAAACGCAAAGCTGAACAGAAGATCAACACGCTGATGACCGGCTCAGGCTATAAAGGGCGTCGTAAGAAGCAACGACGTCATTTTAAGGTCGTCACCCGACGTAAAAAGATCAATAAAGAAGATAAAGATATTTTCAGTTAAAATGTCGTTTCTACACCCCAGTCCTGCGAGTGCGCCAGCAGTGAACTCGATCTCTTTTCCGTGCCACCCACTAAAACCAGTTTTGAAAGCGGGCAATGGCTCCAGTACAAACCTGTCTCTGCCCTCACCGATGATTCACCCATCGAATTTACCGTTACCGGACAAGGCGAGTTCTATATCGACCTTTCCCAGACTATGCTCTATATCAGGGCGGCCATCATGAAACCCGATAGTGGCACTTTCACAGAGGTGGATCAGATCGCTCCCGTCAACAATTGGCTGCATTCTCTATTCACGCAGGTTGACGTGTTTTTAAACCAAAACTAGTCTCACCGCCCAGCAACACGTATGCCTATAGAGCGTACATTGAGACGCTGCTCAATTACAACAGGAAGCCAAAAGAACACATTTGACTTGCGGTCTGTGGTTCGCAGACACACCGGAACCTTTGAGGAGGCTAACGCCAACAACAAGGGATTTGAGGCCCGTCGCAGTCTCACCACAAAAAGTAAGACGGTGGATCTTTTGGGGTATCTACACGGTGACGTGTTTAACCAAGAGAAATACCTTTTGAACGGCGCCGAACTCAGAGTCAGGTTGGTCCGTTCCAGAGACGAGTTTAGTCTTATGGCGGTCCCTGAACTCCCTCACTTTAAGGTCCACATCGTTGAAGCCGGCCTTCTGGTGAGGCGTGTCAAAGTAGCACCTTCTATACTGTTGGCACACGCCAAAGCATTAAACGTCAGTTCCGCCAAGTAATCCCATCACCCGTGTGGAAGTAAAAACAGTCACTATTCCTACGGGCGTGAAAGGTAAATCGCTGGACAACGTATTCACCGGCCAGTTACCCAAACGGTGCATCGTGGGATTTGTGTCAAACGCAGCGTTCAACGGAGACGCCACCAGAACCCGTTCAACTTTCAAACCTACGGCATGAACCATTTCTCGCTGTACGTGGACGGGGAACAAGTACCGTCGAAACCGTTACAGCCCGATTTTTCAAACGGACACTATGTCATGTCCTACCACACGCTGTTTTCTGGAACGGGTATCCATTTCATGAACGAGGGTAGCGACATCACACGAGAAGCCTTCCCCAAGGGATATCATCTCATGGCTTTCGATCTCACGCCTAATCTGTCCGCCCACATGACATCACATTGGAATTTGACGAGACACGGTTCTCTGAGCATCGAAGTGAGCTTCACCCGAGCTCTCACTGAAACCGTCAACTGTATCGTGTACGGGGAGTTTGCCAACATCATCCCATTGACAAGGACAGAAACGTTGTGACCGATTATGGAAGTTAATATAAACGGCTTCCCGCCCTTACCCCCTTCATTTAAGCTATGGACGTCATTGTGGATTTCCAGAGCTTCATCGACGACAACAAACGAGTTTATCGTCAAGGAACTGAGTGTTTTATCTGTATGCGGCACATTACTTCAACATTGGGTGTTAAAACCTCCATACGCTATCGAAGAACTTTCCACCGATGCCCGAAAGAAAGCCGACTATATAGTCAACAATCTGCACGGTATCACCTGGGATTACGGTGATGATGATTACAGCCTGCTCGAATCCCTCATCTCCCGTGCCACAGCGCGTGCAGAAACCGTCTCGTCAAGGGGTCAGAAAAGAAAAAGTTTCTAGTCAAATACACGTCTACACCCATCGTAGATTTGTACGACAGAGGTTGTTCGTCACTGAAAACACTTAAATTGGGTCGCACCATGTGCATGGCACATAGTTCTGTATGGAATTTCTGCTCTGCCTCTATCGTCTGGGGACTTCGAGACGGATGATTGAAGATGGACACGCACACATAAGACGTGCGCTGAAAACAAGTCCGTGGTTCCGTTCTGTACGGTCGGGTGTTTTCCCTGCTGATCAACTACCGCAAGAATAGCTCGACCTGCCGCTCTAGTCATCAACACCGATCCGCACACCAAAACCTGGGACGCATTGGGTCGCCATCTTTATCGACAAGAACGGCGTGGGAGAATACTTTGACAGTTATGGTTTCCCACCGCGTATAAAGTCACATCTGGCATTTATACGCAAAAAACATTTTTCGCACGTCCCATAGTAAGCTACAACTTCAAAGCATCGCATCAGACGTTTGCGGCCATTACTGTCTCATGTACCTTCTCTATCGCGCCCAGAACATTCCGCTGAAAACTTTACAAAACCTATTCTCGCCCACCAATCATACAGCCAACGACGCTAAGGTGGTGAGATATTACAATAGATTTTTCAAGACTGTAGGGGCATGTCGCCCTTCAAGAGGCCGTGTCCAGGTGGCGTGCGCCTATAAAAGGGGCGTCCAAGCGGTGTGCCGGCCATAACCACTGAACATCATGGAAGGTCAAGACGTTTGCGGTAGCAAAGCAAAGCCTGCAAAACCACTCGCCGTCACAAGTATTTTCAACACATTGTTCCCGCTGGATGGAGTCGACGCCAAGCGAGTCATCGTCGGCATGAGTGTCAAGAACAACTTTACGCCCTATGTCCAGCTAGAAAAATGTGGAGGGAACTGCGCCGTGTTTAACGTACAGAATAGCAAGAACTGAGCACCTACAAGTCGGTCATATCAAAGTTTTTCACCAACACGCAACCTCCTCAGAAGATTAGTCTGACTAATCACGAAATCTCTCTGAGACGCATGTGCGGTGACCGTATGGTCGTCATCAACGATAAACAAGACTCCGGAATCAAACGGGTCGCCTATCTAGCACCTAGCTGGGCGCGTCTTTGTGAGGTGTGGGACCTCATCGACGTCGCCGTCGACCGACGGGACATATGGTCGACACCCGTCGCGCGCTATTGCAACAATTTGATCGACACACTCGTCGTGGATGTATGCGACACGCTGACAGAATCGACGGATGTCATCGACCTAGAACAACTACGGTGGAAAAAGCACATCAAAAACCTGGATCTTATCAGTGCTACCTACTATACACGTCAAGTCGTCTGTTTGGACTATTACATGCTGGATTGTGAACTAAAAACAATTTTACTAACGCATCTAAGAGACACTGTAGAAAAACGTATGCACGAATATATGCGTCATTCCTGTAAAAATGTCTAATTGTGATGTTTAATAATTAAATATATATATTTGTAATATCTGTGTTTTATTTACGAGTCCCAACTTGTCTTGTCTGCCCGACAACCCGATGCCCAGGGTCAATATCTATTCTTGTCTCAACATGTCTTGTCTGCCCGCCAACCTGCGCCAGGGAAAACCCGCTGCCAGGGTCAATGACCTCAAATCTATTCTTGTCTCAACTTGTCTTGTCTGCCCACCAACCTGGCGCCAGGGTTGCGACATAACACGCAATGATTACGTCATTGGGAAAACCCAAGGTTATTGAGGTCACTTGACGCCCCGCAGTCTGGCGTCAGGGTGGCGAAGGGGGAGGGGGGTCTTGGGAACCAATTACCACACTCTACCACAAAGCACCATAGCGCAAGGTTCACGCTGCTTGTTCCGGGACAGAGCCTTGTGACAGAAGAGCCGATGTTCATTCTAGGCCTGGCAGCCGTAGCGCAAGCTTCGTGCCGAGCCCTCCTGCCGCAACGTCAAGGACTGTATGCCCATAAATAAACTACAACGCCCTAAAACTCCCTACCAATTAATTAATTAACAACCAACATGTCCGGCGTATGCCAGCAATAAATAAAAAACTACAACGCCTCTATCCTACCAATTAATTAATTAATTAACAATAATGAATTAACAATCATTAATAATTAATAAGCAAGAACCAACATGTCCGGGGTTTGTAGGGGAGGGGGAAAACCAAGCCGGCTGTAGGGGAAAACCAACAGCAAATCAGAGGAAAGTAGGGCAGCGGAAGGAGGGGTGGGGGAAGGAGGGAATCAGCCAATCACAGAGCCAGGAGGCGGGGTCACGTGACCAAATCTGACCTATCAGCGTCGGGGTCAGTTGATTTACCAGGGGTGCTAGACTACTAAGAGGAGCTTAGGAAGAAGGAGGATTCCAATATTGGATGATTTGAAGGAAATAAGACAGTTTGGGAGCTGAAGGGGGAGGTAGAGAACAGAGCGCATTAGCGGTCTAAGTTCATTGACCAAAGGAACGGATCTGTCGTAAGACAGAACACATAATAACAATAATAATGTGTGAGTGTATTTGTTTAAAGGTACATAATTGTTTAAGAGTTCATTTTGGGTTTTTATATTTGGGCATTAGGTCCTGTACATTCTATGTGTGGCTCTCGGCTAGCTCCCAATGAACCTATCCATCTATGCATCTCTCAGTTTGGGGAAGTTCGGACATGCCTACCTTAGACCATTCAACTACTGAAGTGGGTAAAGATTCTTAAAAAAAAGAAGGTATTTTATGATATTCAATTCCTGAAAACCGATATAAGTGAATGCGTGAATGGTGTTCCTGAACTATTTGGGGAGGTCAACGTTCAACCCTGACCGGCTGAAATTAGCTGATATAACAAGCAAAAGTTTTTTTTAACTCTGCCATCTAGGGAAATGATAGCAGTTAAGTCCACCTTACCCTCCTAATTTCTAGATAATTAAATTAAACCCTTTGAATAATCTTGTAGACCCATTCCAGTGGGTAAGAGGTGTCAGACTCGTCTTGTGCAATCTGTCGGTGATGAAGAGATTGGGGTTTGAAAACCAGCTGGGTGTATTGAGGTATTAAAAAAAAATGTTTTCTAATTTATCTCCACGAAAATGAGAGTACACATTCTCTAAATTCTATCTTCCTTCTTCTACCCCATTTGTATAAACTAGCAGTTTACTCAGATGGGTAATAAGACGAGGTGCACGAGGAGTAAATATGAAACACCTAACCTTGTTAGTACGCGTTAGAGATCAGATTCGGTGGCCGCATTGTCCAAGGTGTCACTCTAGAGTTAGAATGGACTGCCTATGACAAGGAGATCGGAGGTATGCTAAGGGTTTTTTTTTTTACAAAAGGTATTTTTCACTCCCCCTTCAGACAAATACGGGTACACTTCCTATAAATTCAACCTTCTCATTACTAGCTCATTAGCATAATTAGTACATAATCGTTTAACCTTGAGCAGGTAGTAAGACGCGGTGATAAAAAAAATAAGCTTCAGAGATGTATATGTAATATTAAGAAATACAATTAAAGAAAGTGAAATAAAGAACTATCAAAACTAATTTGTAAGAAAGAAACAAAAAATATGTAAGATTACGCCTTTCATGCAAGCAAGAGAAAAGACTAATTTGTCGGATTTTTTTCGAAGCCCCTCAACCACTACCTACCAATGCCGCTCGCAGCGCTACTTCTAACTAAACAGTCAGTAGGATTTTGAACTAAAAATACCATAAAACATAATAATGAAACTAAAAGTTTAATACTTAAGTATTTAGATACAATTTTAATATTTCTTTTTTCATATTGTTTGGCTGTGTCTAAAACGGATACATAAATACAACCTAGAAATTATGGTTTTTGATGATCAAACATAACTTGTTTTGAACATCAAAATTATAGGAAATATATAAAAATTGAAACGTCAAAAATACAACGTAAATAAAAAGAATTATTCACAACATTCAAACAATAAAACTACCCTTACAATAGATCTAATAATGCATATTCGATTTTTCGGAAATGAATGCAATACATCAAACATATCGTGTATTATTTCGTAACATTTGTACTATGATTTTCCTAAACCAACAATGAATTCTCTGAAACTCATAAGATTCAGGTGGATCATGAATCTGTGGAAGGATCGAGGGAACTACATGTTTTCCTCAAGTGTAGCTCGACGAAGAACTCACAAACTTTGATTCAATGAGTTTGGGCAATGCACGAAAAACCATTTGGTTAATGACGATGTTTGAAAACCTGTTAGATAATTTAATATTATAGTAAATTATATTTTTTTAAATAAAGTATTTTTTAATATAACTAACACGTTTTTAAACTGTGCGTTACAAGAAGATTAATTTGATACACTTAGGTTGTTGTTTTTGCCATAAGTGTATGTATATTTTCTATATTCTTTATTAATATGGTAATATTTAACTTTGCTTCAGACGAAATGATTGCCCCCCCCCAGGAATTACTCAGGTAAGAGCTTGGAAGAAACAAAGCAGGAAGCAACAGACCAGCAAAAACCCTGAGCCGGAAGTCACGCAGCTCTTATCGTCGGGAGGTTTTCAGGTGATATTTGGCCCGTTGCTTTCCAGAAAACATCCATTGCCGGAAGTCGCATAGTTCTTATCTTGGGGGAGTTCTCGTAGAGAAGAACCGCTCAACTTCCAGTGCTGAATGCCAGACGGGGGTGTAAAATATCAGCAAGCCTCCAGTGACCAGAGTTAAACGATTCTTCGCAAGAGATCCTTCAGTGGCAGCCAAACCGTGTCCGGCTCAACATGTGACGGTTGAACTTTGACCCCTTAAACAGAACAGCTACTGCCAATCAACTCCACTCAGGAAATGCCTGATGGAACATCATTCCTGATTGGGTTGTCATATCACCAACCAAGTTATGTTCCAACGTCAAGTTTACAGGAGTCAATACCTGTGAAAAAAAAAAAAAAGGAGTTGACTAAATTCCTTATCGGGAAATCAAAATGTGCGCCCAAGTCTGAATAACTACAAAATTTTACTGATTTTGTATATTGATACGCATTGTTTTTATTGGTTGATGTTGCCTCACACTACATAATTGTGTGTTCACATTCCTCACACATACAACAATTATTATTGTACTTTCGTTTCTTTCGTACCTAATGCTTAGTTGTTAACCACCATCTTTAATACGGTATTAAATGTTTTATAATGTATATAAAAAATTGATAATTTTCTTTCGCTAAAATGTTTTTTGACATATTTGTATCTAATATTGTATTGGTTGCACTAATAAACATTATTGTATATTTATCACACACTAATTGTGTGCAGTTGAGTTTTTTGATGCGATAGTTATTTCAAATTTCTTTCAAACGAAAAAAAAAAAATTAATTAGTGTTAAAGATTTTACTATAAATGTAAAGTATATAATAAAATGTTAAAAACCTAAAAGTTATACACATACATTGTACCATTCCTTTAAGTTTATTTTTTACGTTGACACAAAGATTTAAGAAGTAATTCTACATTATACATACATTTCATGTCTATAACCCACCAAATAAAAAAAAAGATTTAATGTTTAAAAAGAGGCTAGGTTTGGTAAAATTAATGACGAATACATCACAAAAACAGAGTTTTCCTTAAACTGAGCATCGAGTTGTGAAAGTATGTTACGGTAAAAGTGAAACTCATAAAAAACCACCCCTATGTGAAACCATTTTAAAAAATCATCCTTTTTCTCTAATTAAGAGGTTATCAAAAGATATCAACAAACAAATGCAGACAGTAAACACAAATAGTTATGTAGGTGTATTAGTGTTTTTAACTGTAAGTGAATTCATCGTCTTGGTCAGGAGCGTATAATTCAATATTTTATTTTATTTGTCCATTTATTTTTAAAGAATATTTCCCCAACCTTTCACTAATATTTTAAGAAATATAAAGCGAAGTCAGGTGTTGAAGATTCCCGGAACAAGAATAAGGATCCCGAGACTGTGGTTCTGATGGCATATCGACCCGAAACAAAGCGGATAATTGCTTTGTGGGAATCAACACACCTGCATTCCACTCTTCCCTGCCAATCACTATCCTCTGTGCCCATCAAAACACGAAGAACAAGCACCCCGATGCGGAGGTCTGGAATTATACTCCGTCCCCAGATAAGGCTGAACAACGAAACTTTGGGAGGAAACCGCCTCGTATCTCGCCAAACTTGCCCGTCGAAGCTTTTCACGAAAGGTAGTAAGGAGAAAGAAACTACTTAGGGAAATGCCGTGACTCCATTGAATTTTATTTTTCAGTATAGTAGTTTACAAAGTTTCTTAGAAACGTGGTAGAGTTGTTTACATAAGGTTTTACTCTGAACGTGCTTAATCAACGTATGTTTTTAGGTTGTTTTACTCCCACCAAAATAAAAAGTAAAGATTCTTTCATATGAACCAACGCACGAAACAGTTGGGGCAGAAACGAGACCTTTTGGAGTTTTAGCCCTGTGAGGAAAGTTTACAAGCGAGTGTTATTTAAAACGATAAGGCAAGACACGTTGGAAACCGTAAATAAACGCGCAAGTGCCATACAGCTAGAGTACTCGCCAATGTTAATAGTCCGTTGAAGCTGTTTCAGTTAATTGATTCAAAAACTCAAAATAAACGGCTCAATGGATATTAGCGATGTCACCATATGCGCCGACTCCATGCGTGCTTTGCATATTAGGCGCCCCCAAAAATATTTTCAGGGGTTCTCAGCACCTCCAATATTTCAACCTTTTTAAAATTGTAATATTACGACGCTAGTTCTATCTTGAATAAGGGTTGCCACCGCGAACAGTGTTTTTAGCGTAGCAAATGACAGGTGCTTCCATTGGTATGTAAGCAAGCGCGATTAAGTTGTTAGCACTCGTACTCGTGAGTCGACAGCTGGCACTTGTCAACATGTTTCCATTATAGTTTTAGTTAATGACTATACTCGTATTGTATGTATTATTTTTGTGTTAGCTATTTGTTTTTTTTATTAAATTTATGTTCATCCTATTTGATTAAACATACATTTAGACTATCAAATTGCACCTTAATTTTGGCAATTAAAAAAAACTGCGTATACTATACCATCCACTTCCCCCTTTTTATAGAGCACCCCCATGGGTTTTTTTTTTTACAAGGTCTGCGCCTATGGATGTCGCCATTCAGACAATGTACTGTAAGACCCATATATGTTTAAAGCATGGATTGTATCAACGCCTGTTCCACTAATTCACGAGATTTTTCTATGATAGTAGCAATCCTGGCAAGCACTATAGAGGAAAGTGTCAAACTTCACACACTCCACAGCCTACTTAATATAAAACTTCACTTACCCGTCTAAACCAATTTGTTGGTAGATAGGAGGAAACGGGCATAAGTTAACAAGAGAAGAAAAATCAGTTAAGCTAGTTTCATCACTAGCTAGGCAAAATAAATTTACTTTAAAAAGCCTTATATGATACGAAAAAAAGGTTTTGCAGGAAATCGCAAAATGTAATGGTTGGGAAAAAAAACAACTTCTGAGTTCTAAACAAATTTCAGAAACAAAATTTTCTCTTATGAAAACCTTCGACTTTTCGGGACTAATACAATTTTTCCCTGTAAAAATAATTCTGAAAATAGTTAAAATGAAAAAAGTGTGCTTTCCGTGCATAACAGATTTAGGCTAACGACCTACAAATTCAAATACTTATGAGAGAAGACACTACTATTGAGAATTACATTTTATGTTTTCACACTTTCTAGGAATTGCAAAAACCCATAAAGTCAACTTGATATTAATTTCACAGCCAACTAATTAATTTCAAAAAGTGTGCTAAACATCTTAATATAATTTATTGCTTGCAACAGTTTGGAAGAGAATACATAATTTGTATACAAACCTGTAGACAGTATTTAATTTTTTGTTTTTTTTAATTTGACCATAAAAATATAATAGTATATACAAAGCTGAATAAGTATTCGTCAAGCAAGCAATTTTTAACTAAACCGTCCAACCCAAAAAAGTTGCGGTATTTTAAGCAGGTGTTTATTTTTAAGAAAATTTTAGGGGTTTTTAGAAGATTTGGACATGTGGACAAAGGCCCCAGTTTTGAATTTTCTGGTCTGATTTCCAGTAACGAGGTGGTCTGGGTTCAAATCTTAGCCGAGTGCTGGAGGTGGTTTTTCCTAAATGGGCTTTCACTCTCACTCCCGCAAAGCAGGTAATTTTTTTTTTTTTGCCTCAGTTTGGAAAAAATGCGAAAACTTCTGGGCTTGAGAGTGTAGCACGGAAAAATTTGAATTTTAAATAAAAAAAAATTTTGGGAGTAAAGTTTTGACTGTTTATGAGTAAATAATTTCACCATTAATAAAGTTCTAGCGCGTTATGCTTTAATCTGCACAAAAAATTGCACGAATTTTCTTGCGTATTTTGGTGAAATGGGAATTAATAATGAAACAAATGTCTTAATTCGTTTATATGTACATTTTCGACTCATTATGCATCATGGATGTGATGTGAGTTTTTTTTTATAGTAACATTAGGCAAACCACTTATTTCAAGCAGTAAAAAAATTTGGGAAGTAAAAAAGTTATTAAAAAAGGAATCAAAAGTAACCTATTAGAGCTAATGCCAAAAAATAACCAAAAAGTGACACTTTTCATGATTTAAAATTTTATAAAAAACTAAAAAAAAAACGAAATGAAGTGCAACGAATTAAATGACTAATTTATTTAATTGTTAGTGATTTTCATAAAAAATATTATTGTAAAAAATGATATACTGTACTATTATTATTACCATTATCTTTAGTATTAACTAACGGTTTCCCACACCCGCATAGCAGCGGTTCCCAACCTTTTTTTCACTTGCTTACCCCTTTCGCAACCCGTTTCCACAAATTGTGCTGTTTATTTTTAAAAAAATAATTAATTACTACTGTATTATTTTTTTCTGATCTATTTGTTGCAAATTAAAATAAATGAGCCAATCATGGGATTAAAAAAAGGTGATAGTAAGCTGAATAAAGAGTGCATATAGTTTTAAACATTCAAAAAGCATAAGTTACAATAAAAAACTAACACATTTAATTTATTTGTAAATTACTAATAATTTAAAAATATTTTATTTTGTAATTGAAATCATTTTCTCTAGTTTTTTAAATTACAAAATATGGAGCAAATTTATGACAAATTCGTTTGTTTATCAAGAAAAATTAAAAAAAAATATTTATTTAATAGGGGAAAAGTTTTTAATGATTATGTAAATTATTAGCAAAGTTCTGCTTTTTATACTTTAATAACACACGAAAAGAAAAAGTAATTTGATTTAAAACTAATAAGTGAACTTATTGAAAAATAATTTTTTTATTTAATTTTTGAAAACAATATAATAAAAATATTCATTTTTTCTGGAAAAAGTTAGAAAATAATGGGATGAACATTTTTATTAATAAATTAATTTGTTTATTTAATCTGTAATATCACAGTAAATTCTCTATGCGATCTTAATTTAATTTTGCCTTTAATTCCCATTTATAAGTAAAGCAACACAGGTTTTTTACGTGATCAAAAGGGACTTTGAAATATAATACTTAAAAAAAATCAATAAAAAATCCCCATTACCTTTTAGAGTGTTTCAACTTTTTAGATACTTTTTATTTCAACTAGTCAAGATTATTTTATATATAAAAGTAGGCCTACTTTTTCATTATTCCATTAAACATACGCATTAAATTGGCGGCCTAGAAAAAACCTTTTTAAAGAAATTTATAAAAATGTATAAAGGATTTTTTTAAAAGTAGTTTTTCCACCGAAGATTAAAAGCTTAAAGGCGCTTGGTTCGGTTTTAGGAAATAGTAATTTACAGGTAAAAACATATCTTAACTATTTCATGCTCCCCCGTCTTGTTACTTGTCTGGGATTTCCACATATTTATCTTAATGGGGTAGCAAATATTAAGTCAGAGATTAGAGAAAGAGTAACCAATTTTTGTAGAGGGAGGATGGAAAATGTTGTATTTAAACCTACCCTATATGTATCCAACCTTAATTTGAACTGAGCCCCAGCCGGTGTTTTCATTTTTTGTGAGTTATTTAACGTGCACTTTCTGAGTCACTGATTATTTCACACACAGAAATTTTATGAGTGAGAGCGAAAGGGTTTCTAATTTTCCCGGGAAGGTATTTTCACATACTTTCAAGGTATTCTTTTCATACCATAAACAACATGGGACAAAGGCTTTACTTCCTCTCTAAGGAAGTTTCTATGGATTTTATCGATCAAAAAAAATTCCGTCAACCCCAGCTGGGTTTGAAAAACACGAGCTTCGGGTCATGAGGCGAGCACTTTTTTCCCCAAGATCACCAGGTCAATATAATCCATGTTACCGGGGAAAACCAAGCAAGGCGAGGCTTTGTCCACGTGCCACCGGCGCTGGTATCTTCGATAAATTCCAAGACAATTCTTAACTCATTTTAATTACTATTTACTGATTAAATATAAATCTTTACAAAAAATAGAATTGAAATTAAAAGTGATCATACCCGACATTTGGTCGCGTGGTCTTACCGCTACTCTCGAATAGATTAGATCACTGATGGCGGGGAGATTGAGGGGTTTAATCTCAATGGGCGTACTAAGTTTTTTTTTTCAATTGTTTTTCCACTCTTCCTCCACAAAATTGATACACTTTCTATAAATATAGCCTTCCTAATCCCTAACCTATTAGCGTAATTAATACATAAGTATTATAACCCAACGGGTTGTAAGACGTGGTGCAAATAAAAACAGTCCACCCCAATTCCGAAGGGCTCCCTTTTAGGAAAAAAGGTACCGAGATTAAATAACACAAAAACTCAGCCCTGATCGGAAATTAGATCACTTTGGGGAGGGGGGGAGGGGGTGTTGATATTGTACAAAAAAAGACGAAAAAACCACCCCATTTCTCATTTTTGGGGATTAAACTGCCTTACAAGTACAAGTAAACGCAACAACATGCATTGACAATATGGACGCGGAAACCCTACTAATAAGCGCCAGTCCAACGAATAAAAAAAAAAATAGTTTCCCCTTAATTTCCACGAATATACTTTCCCAGAATCACTAGTGATTTCCCCACCGTTATAATTTTCTCTGAAAGTAAAGTTTAATTTTTTTTTCACCCAACAAGCGACCTAGAAAAACGATGCATAAAGAAATGGTGCCTACCCCTTTCTACCCACATTCACACCGACGTACTAACGCTTTCTAGCGGTGTGACATGGAACAGCTTTTTAATTCCCACTAACCGTATGTTTGTTCTTTGAGTATAAACATTCAGCGTATAGAGACGTTTTAATCTTTTGTCTGTGGAGGAGAATACAAGCGGTTTGCACAAAACGGGCCCCCCCCATCCACCCCCCCCCTTCCCCCCAAAAGGTAGAGAGTCCAGGGGGTGGGAAAAGTGCGGAGCGGTAATTGCGTTCATAAACCCTTTTAAAAGACGATCACAGAACATACGTATCAAATGCAAATTTTAATTTTCCCCCCCAAAGCGCTGCCCTCCCCTCTATGTTTAGCTAAGTAGATCGTCCCCACGTTTAAGGGGGGATAGAACTGTTCATAGGCCTTTAATTCATCTTTAAAAAGGGATTAAAAAATGTTTTTAATGTCCTTAAAGGGGGATTCTAATATGACCAAGTTTTTTTTAAACACCCGTCTTTTACCTGTTAAAGTTATAGTCTTTATAATTTTCTAATGGGGGGGGAAAAAGGAAAAAAGCTTTTAGGGGAAATCTACTCGTTTGGTGGCGGAGGGGTAAAAACCATTTTTGGAAAAAACCCCTTCCCGTAACCCCCGTGATTAACCCCCCGATCTCCCCCCCATTCAATGGTATCTAACACGAAGTGACCCCTTTTGCCCCTTCATTTATACGCTTATGTATAATTACGAAAATGGTTTTAGAGATTTGTAAGTTTATTTAGAGGAATGTATCTGCTTTTTCGTAAGGGAGGGGAAAACAAGTTTGGGAAAAATCCCCTTGTACCCCCGACCAGATTCGAAGCTAAATTTTCCCCCGTCATGGGCAGTTAGTCTACTGTAGTGTGACGCGTTAAACCCCGAAACCCCAAAATAATTTTATTGTTATGAGAAAATGAATTAAAGGAATGTTCCCTTTTATAGAGTGAAAGTGAAAAACCTTTTGGAAAAAATCACCTCGTAAACCAAAGATTAAACCCCCCAATTACCTATTGAAAAGTGAGTAATGTAAGTTTTTTCAAAAAAAAAGTTTTGAAAGTGTTTCAAGTGATGCAAAAAAATTATTTTTTAAATAATAATCTAAAGTAAGCCAAAATAATTTTTGAATGAAATAAAAAAATAAAAATAATTTAACTCGGATTTTAAAAGGGCTACAAAAAGAAAAAACCCTTTTTCTCTAAGTGTGTACCTTTGGTTATTATTTTATTTTAAATTTTTTTATTATTATTTTATTATTAGCCCCCGTTTATACCCTTGGTTTATCGCACTTTCGTAATGTTTTTGGTAGGGTGTTGTGAGATGAAATGAAGGACCCACGTTTAAGGGGGATCCAACCCCCGGTGGAGGCCGGGATTCCCCATTACAAGTTTTGATTAATACACGTCTTTCAGAGGTGGGGAAGGTTTGGAAACAGATAAATCTGTGCGGGCCGAGGGTTAAACCCCCGGGCCAGCACAGAAGTCGCACCTTAACCCCCAGGGTGACTAAAATTTAGTTAAGTTACTTATTTAATTTAATAAATGCTAACCGTGTTTCCAGAAAAATTTCTCAAAAAGGGTTTGAGGTTGAAATTTAAATTCCCAAATTTAAAAAAACAAATAAATCCTAAACAAAAGCTCAAACTTATATGTACAAACCCCTGGTATAAAAGGGCTAAGGCGTCGGATCAAAAAAATTTAGATCCAAAATAGCTTTTGTGAATTCCTTGGCCACCCTTTTCTTTCTCCATGCGACCAACCCCTTTTTTGACGTCCACTTCCCCGAAGACCCCTCCTTTCAAAACCCCCTTGTTCGATGCCTTGAAGGGGGGTTTACTCAAACAAAGGGGGGGGAAAGGGGGGTTTATCATATTTACTGTCCAGTAAGGGTTTAAACCGGCGCTAGGGATGGCCTTCTCACACACAAACAATCGGGTTAAATCAGTTTGTCTCACGAAAAACCTTTTGTACAACATGTTTTTCTAGTTTAAAGTTTTTCTTAATTTTAAAAATATTAAAACAACAAGGTTTTACTAAAATACAGTTTTAAATTACTGTGTTAAAGGTACCTGGTGGTCCCCGGGTAAGGGGTCGCTTTTTGCTGGCGACCGGGGTTCAAACCTCGGTCCCCCGGAAAAAAATTTTTGATTACCAAACCTTCCTTCACCCTGACAAGTATCTTGAATGTGGGGGAAGCCAGCTCTCCACCCGGGGGTTGGATTCCAGTTAAACTGTGCCCTTTTTTATCTCACAATCCCCCACCTTACACATTGCTAATGGTTTAAAACCCCAAGGGGGTTTAAAACGCGGGGGTAAAAAAAATTAAAAAAAAATAATAATAAAAACTGTGTTAAAAAAAGGGACAAAAATAAACGTAAAAGGTTTTAAATTTTTACCTTCCCCCCCTAGATTGTCGTTAAGGATCATGGTTAAAAATTTTTTAACTTATGCTCTCTTTTAAACGGAGATAAGCAATAAAACACGCCTGGGGCTTTCGTATGTGCAAAGAGGTGGCAATTTTGTTTGTCTTGTCTTTTTTTCCCCGGTTTTTAATACGTGGGTTTTATCCCAACCAGGGTAGTGTGGTGGATTACCCAAAAAGGTTTTCCTTATTCCCCCCAAAAAAGTGGGGACATTTCCTCAAAAAACCTACTTTCCCTGTTTACATCATTTTTTATGCGGATCCCCCGGATGGGTAGTAAGAACAGATCACAAAAAAAATTAAATGCAAATAAAAAGTTTTTTTTTTCCCACTTTACTTTCTTCTGATATTATCAGTAGTTGTTAGTGGAGAAAAGGCGGGAATAACTTTTTGAAGAAATATAGAAATTTTTCGTGTGGGGAGGGCCCCCCCTTTTTTTAAAAAAAAACATTTCAGTCCCCCAACGGGATTTAAATTTTCACCCCTCCTCACCAAAAACCAAATTTACAGAAGGGGTTTTTAAAAACAGACTTTTTCCCCTTTTCTGCCATTTTTTTAGCTATTCCTTAAGGTGGTTTCATGACAAAATTAATAATAATATTTCCCCCCACGTTTACTACCCTTGGGGGTTCACGCTTTAAGTACTAATTCGCTAATGGTTGGAATTTGGGGAAGGTTGGAATTAGGGAATAAACCCCGCGGGGTTGGGGAGGGAGTGGAAAAAAATTTTGGGAAAAAACCACCCTAGTTCACCCGACCTAGATTCGAACTCGATCTCCCCCCCTCAGCAGTGAGTAAAACACAAAAGCGCGTTAGCCAACTACCCCCCTGAGGCGGGTGACAAAATGAAAAAATCACCAATCTTCTTATTTTCCGCTAAAAAAAAATTTTAATTTTTGTCACTTCTGGCAATCAAAATGTTCACAAAAAAATTTAAAAATTTTTGTTTTTAATATTAATTTTTTTTTTAAAGTTTTTAAATCATTTTGCTGTTGTAGTTACAACCCACCAAAGGGGGGAAAAAACTATTTTTTACCCCAAAAAATGAAATAAATTATGGGTGGGTAGGGGGGGAAAAAAACTAAATTAAAAGGATTTAAATTAGCCGATATTTGTTAAAACCTATCAATGGGGTAGGTGATAAAAATGTATTTTGAAAAAACTAACAAAATTTCATTTTTTCCGATAAAGTTGATTTTTAAAAAAAGATAAAGGGGTTTTTTAGTAAGGCCTTTATGTTATTACTGAGTGGGTTTTTTTTAAAACATAAACGCTGAATGGGGAAACACATCAGTGAACTAGTGGTGGACATGAACGTTAGACTACCCCGGCGCAGGGGGATTGGGCAGTTTACCCAGAATTCTACAGGCCTCACCGCATCAAGCCTCGTTTTTGGGTTAAATTTTTAATTCTACGAATCAGTAAAAAAAATCACATGGCGGTGGTATGGGAGCGGAAAAAAAGCACCCCATATTTCCACTTAATATTATCGATAACAATATTAATGGGCCTTTTTTCCATTCTTTTTATTTTTGTAGTCAAATTTTATTCCTTTTGCTTAAAGTCAGACTTCGTACCATCCCCCCCTTTGAAAAATATACAAAAACTTTGTAAAGAATGTGCGCTTCACAGTGCCAGCGATTGGGTTTTATGCTGTGAGATGCGCCAAGGGGGGCTGGGAGGAAGGGGGATGCCCCGGGAGAGGAGAACGTTGCTCTCGCAGTGCCGGTCTGGCGGATGGTGGAAGTAAGTCTTTTTTTCTCAGGTGTGTTGGCTTAAAACCTGTACCTATTTTGAAAGTGTAAATTTGAAGAGTGTGAATTAAATTATTATTCTGCTTTTTTATTTTTTTTTTTGTTTTTTTTTTTTTAAAAAAGACTAAATGCGTTGCGTACTTTCAAGGAGAAAATTTTAAACTTTTTGGCAAATTTAAAAAACCGAAAAAAGGATTTTTTTTTTTAAAAAGAATAGATCAAACTTGAACTGTAAAAATTAAATTAAGTAAGTAAAAAGTTTTTTTTAAAAAATTTTATCGAGTTCCTGAAAAAAAAATTTTTTTTTTAAATATTTTTTTTTTCCCCCTTTTTCCAATTTTTAACCAAAACTAAAATTTTCTGGGGCCCAAACCCCCCCCCAAAATTTTGCTACAAGCCGCCATGAAACTCATAAATTGATACCCCAAAAAGATAAAAAATTTTTTTGCAAAAATCGTGTAGATGCAATAATAATTTACAACTTATTAACGTCAAAAATTAAAAAAGGTGTTCGAGTAAAATTTTTTTTGCCAGGAGATGCCGTGTTCAATTATTTGTTTTTTTTAAACTTTAATGTTAGTTTCTTTAAAAAAAAAAAAAGTTTTATCTCACAAAAAAATTTTTAAACTAACAACACAAAACTAATTAGCGTTCCCCAAAATTAATAAAAAATTTTTATGATAGTAGCTGTTGCCCGGGGCCCTTTGCTCGCGTGGAAGTTGATTTATCAAAAACAAAAATATACATATGTTTTACAGATTAATTTAAAATATTACGTTAGTTGATGACCAAAAATTTGCCTCAGATCAAAAATAATGAAAGGGCCGATACAAACTTTAAACCCCCTTTTTAAACCCCCTTAAATTAAAAAAAAATTTTCCCAAAAAAATTTCCCGAAAAGTATTTATTTGTTTTACGTCAATAAAAAAATACAAAATTTTTTTTTTTTTCTTTTCAAAATGATGGACTTTTTAAAATTTATTTTCAACTATTTTCATCCCTATTTTGACCCCTTTGGGGTGGAATTTTTAAAACCCTTTTTTGGGGGGTCCCAAACAAAAAAAGAATTCCCAGTCCAAAATTTTTAGTTTTGTACCCCTTTAAGTTTGGCTCGGCGATGATAAAACATCAGTCAGTCAGTCAGTCGGACAAGTTTTTTTTAAAATTTTTGATAGATTTATAACAAAAATAATCATAAAAAATAAAAGTGAAGGGGTAAAATATAATTGAAAAAATCTTTCCCCGCTTTTTCAAATTAAAACAAGAATGTAAGCAAATGAAAAAATTTTGAAAAAAAAAAACCTTTTTGAGTAGTTTTTTTTCCCCCCCCAAAATTCTAAAAAACCGTTGGGTTGCCCCCTTCAATAATTTCACTAATGTTTTTAAAAGAAAAAGGGGGAAAAAGAAATAAAGTTTAAGAAACTGCGTGAGAGAGAAGTGAACGATAATTGAAGAAAAACACCCTTTTAAAACCCCATGGGGTTTTTAAAAACCCGATCTCTTGGGGCATAGCTATTTAACCTATTGTGAAATAAGTCTTAGCCCAAATCGACCCCCGAAGAGGGGGTTTATTAGTGAAAAAATTAATAAAAAAAAAAATTTTTTTTGTATTTTTCGTTTTTTAAGGACGATTTTTTATAGCTTAAATTTTTTTAAATTTTTAAAATTTAATTTAATTTGATCTCACCCAATGAATGTGCGTGTTATGGTATTGTCGATTTTTAAAAAAACGGAATTAGAGAGATAAAAAAATTTTTTATTTTTTTTTTCAAAAATTTTAAAATTTTAAAATTTTTAAAAATATTAAAAAAAATTTTTCCCAACGATTTTCAATTTCCCCCCCTTTAAATCGTTTTTGGGGTTGTAAATATAATTTTTTTTGGGGGTTTTTTTTGGGTTAATATTGACAAAACCCCGCCCCTTTTTTCCCAAAAGGGACCCCTGTGTAAGGGTCCAAAAAATTTTTAAAGCCCCCCAAAAACCCCAAATTTTTTAAGCTTAAATGGATTTTTTTTTTTTTTATTTTTAAAAAAAAATTTTTACCCCGTAAAAAAAAACTAAGGGGAAATACGAGTTGAATAAAATTTTAAATTTTAAATGTACACTAAAAATCAATGAAACCCCCTTTTTCAAAAAAATTAATTCATTACAAAAAATACAACAATAAAATTTTTTTTTAAAAAAAAATTTTCCTTTTTTAAAATTTCCCCTTTTAAGAGAATGGCCCCCGCTGGAAACGAACCAAAAAAGTCCCACGCAGTGGGGTTTTGCCACGTTCTAAACCAAACCTTCATAATTTTTCCAAAAGGATAGACCCATAAGAAACAATGGGCCCCCAAAAAAAGCGTAGCGCCTTTTTGGGGTTTCCCCCAAAAAGATTGAGGACAAAGTTAAAAATTTTTTTTTTACCCGATGGACATATAACCGGAAGGAAAAAACCGTCCAGTTTTAGTCGCCTTTTTGGGGACTATTAGCCTCGCTGGAGGAACAGAAGTTGTCCAGGGTACAAACCCGGAGGTTTTTTACACGTGTCCGCAATCGTTATAAGATGATGTGAAAAAATATTAGTATGAAATTTTTGGAGAAGGTGAGAAAACTTAGCCTAACTTAAGCCCAAGTAACTTTAAAACCCCGATGACCGTTGGGTCATTCCTCTTTAAAGGAAAAATACGTAAGGGACCAGCCCCGGGGGGCGAAATCCCACTACCCCTAGGTTCGTGCCAGGGGGCACCCCCTTTACCAAAAACCCAACCTTTTTTGGGCGGTTTTAAAAACTTAAACCCAATTTTAAAATTATTTTTAAAAAATTAAAAAACAACCGCCCCTTCTTACTTACCCTTTCGGGTTTTTTACGCCCCCCTTTAAGGCTAATTGTTTTTAAGGTAGGGGAAAGGGGAGATGAAAGAAAAGGGGGTAAAGTTTAACGTGGAATCCGAACCCCGGGGGGAGGCCTGGATTCCCAAATTTATTATAAAGAGGGGAAAAAAATTTTTTTTTTTGTTTGTATGGATAAACCCCAAAAACTATGGGACCCATTTTTTAAAAAAGCTTTTAAAACCCAAATAAAAACTGCAAATTCACGAGTAAATAGGTATATTTTTTTTTTAAAATTTAATTATTCCCATAAAAATGTCGATTTTTTTATTATATATCTTTTTGGGAAAAAAAAAAATTGTTGAAGGGAAAGTGCGTTGGTGAAGGGGGGGGGGGCTCGGGGGGAGGGGAAAAGGAATAAAAATTAAAAAAGGGGGAGGATAAAAAGAGGGAGGGGGTTTACAGGATTGGGGGCTGTTTTTCAAAAAAAAAAATAAAAAAAATTTTGTTTTTTTGACATATGGATTTTATTTGAAGCTTGTTTTAAAAGGGTTTTTACAATATTTTTTTCGGGGGGAAAGGGGTTAGTGAAAAAAAAAAAAAGAGGTTGGGTTTGAAAATATGCAAGCTAGCTTTCCTCTTCATAAATTTAAAAATGTAACTGAATTATTTAATTATTTGATCGGGGATTTTAAAAAATTTGGTTTCAAAAAAGGGATTTTTTAAAAAGGGGTAAGCAACGCTTGAAAAAATTTAAAAACACATGACTAGCGAGGCTCGCAAGAGGAAAGTTAAAATTATTACGGATAAGCATTATAAAAAGAAAATTTTTTTAAAATGGGGGAAAGGGGCAAAAAAAACCCGGGCTTTCGCTTAGCGGTCAATGCTCTACCAAGAGCAACTAAAGGGTTCGTCTCATGCTCAGGGGTTTACTTCCCCCAAGTTTAAAAAGGGGGGTTCTGTGGGTGGACGTGTGGATATCGTCAACTAACAATAGCCATCAAACTACGCCCCCCGCCATCACAGACTCCCCCCTTAAACAATGAAAAATGATCCCGAAAACGGGAAGAAAATTGGGGAAAAACCCCAGCGTTTGGCTTTTATGCCTTTGCCAAGGGTTCCAGGTTCGTTCCCGGGGTGTTTAAAAATTTTCAAAAAAATTTCAAACATTTTTTAAAATTTTTGGAAAAATTTTTAAAAAAATTTTTTTGGTAACTTTTGTGTGATCGCAACGTCCTTCCCCAACGCTTTTAAAAATCAGGTGCCGCGCACCCATGGGGGAAAAAAAGGGGGGGTTTTCAAATATATAATTTTTTTAAAAAATTTAAAAATTGAAACACCCAACCCTTTTTTAAAAAAGAAAGCACGGAATATGTATCGGAAAGTTACAAAAAGTTTTAAAGCCAAATAAATTTTTAAAAATTCATATTATTCACACACAATAAAAGGGGCCCCTAAATTCACAACCGAAAAAAAGAGCAGACACGCTACCTATAAAATATTGTAACCTTCCTTTAACAAAATGTTTATGGGTGTGGCCCTTTGAGCAACGGTCACCTGGGTGATTTTTCAAAAATATCGCCCTCCCGGGTGCTAAAAGGGGCCCCCCCCCACCAAAGCAGAGGGAGCGAGATAGAGAAAAGAAAGTAAATTTAAACGCCCAAAGGGAAAACAGACAAAACAACATATCTCGAACAAAAAAAACACTACTACTATTTCCTAATCCCTGCAGCGTGTTTTCGTGTTTTTAGAGAAGATTGGATACAGGGAAAGGGAAGGGGGAAAAGGGGGGGGGGGACGGAATAAACCGGGTTTGACGGAAATACAAACGACACAAAAACAAGAGACGGGGGGTTGCATCACGGGGAACGCAGTAGAAACATCTGTGCCGGTGAAATTTTTTAACACTAAGAGCCGAATAAGGATGTGACTTAGACACGTGTACGTTTTAAGAGACTTGATTGACCCCGGTGGTGGGAGGGGGTAGTTTTAGGGATTTTATACGTGCATTCCTTTTTCGACACTTTATTTGAGATTTTTCAACCCAAAGTTTGATTGGAGGTGTTTATTTTCCCCTCCGGGGGGCAGCCCTTTGGCCTGTTTGTTCCACCCGTCCACTTCATTTGGGGAAGTCATGAATACGTGCTTCGGGCCCCTTTAAATTTTTTTTTGAGCGGGCTAAAAAATTCCCAGGTAGTCTTGGGGCAAAGTGCTCACCTCACAACCCAATATGTGAGGGTTTAAACCCATAAAGGCTGAAAAGAAATGTAAAAAGCAAAAACTTATTTCGGAGGGGGAAACAAAGGGCCCTCAGTCCCATTTCAAAGAGGCATATAAAAGATACCTGATCTAAAAAACCTTCCTGGCATAAAAAATTTCTAAAAAAAAAAAATACCTTCGTTTTTAAAATACGTGTTATTTGACGGGTCTTTTCAATGTTTTAGGGGGGAAAAAAGGGGAAAAGAAGAGAAAAAGGGATACGCATTAGCGTGGAAAAAAGGGGGACAAAAAGAACCCCATAAGTCATATAAACACCCCTTAAAACAGCGACAAAGATTAGAGCCTAAATCCCCCGTAACCAAAAAATCCAGGAGCCTGAGAAGGAACCACTGATGGGCAATGATGAAAAGGGAAAACCAACAAAAAAAAAATTTCCCCCTTCCGCCGGAGACCCGTAAAATTTAGGTAGGAAAAACTATTATTTTTTAAAAATATTGATAATATTGTCCAAAAATTTAGAGTTAGATCACTTTAAAATTTACGTATGAACCTGTGAAGTTAGATCTAGTAACCTTTTCCCATGAGATAAAAATTTTTCCTTTTAAAAAAATTTGGGCTGTAGGGGTGCAATAGAATTAGCAATACAAGGCCACAACCAAAAAGGCCAATGCAGGTAAATAATAAAGTCTAAGGGATAACTCTAGTGTTAGATTGGCCTACTTAATGACGGGGAGATCAAGACTCGAATCCCGGTCGGGTGTAAACTGGGTAGTTTTTCTTAAATGGTTTCCACTACCTTACGCAAATGCAAAAAGCAAACCTCTAAAAAAGCCCTTTCTTCCCATTCCTATAGGGAAACAGTGTAATTTTTCACAAAATTTTTTGAAACTTTAACAGGTAGTAGTCGGTGACCTGGTGGGCAGGGGGAAAAAGGGGTCAGACTTCTGTGCTGGTGTCCGGGGTTCAATCCTCGGTCCCCCGGGACAGATTTTTTTCTGGGTTGCCAAACCCTTCCTTCACCTCGACAAAAACATCTTGTGAATTTGGGGGAAAGCCAGGGGCCCCCACCGTGGTTCGGATTCCACTTAAACTTTTAGGTCCTTTATTTCATCTCAAAAATCGCCCTACCATTACACATTAGCGTAAGTGCGTATAACCCAAACGGGTATAAGACGCAGTGTAATAATAATAAAAAAGGGAGTAAAAACCCCAGTTATAAAAAAAAAGGGAAAAAAATGTACTAAAGCCCTTCCTAATAAAAAAGGTTTTATTAAAAAATTTTCGGATTGAAAAATATATATCCAACAGATACACGTAAAAATATACATAAAAATACAATTGAAAAGTCATATAACAAAATCCTCCACACTCCACTTGGACCCACCGTCCGGAGTATCCACGCATGTTCACACAAACGGGCTAGGGATGAGTAAGATGAGTGAGGGAAACGATTTAGTATAGCCACCTCAATAAACCCGATTGGGATTCAACTTAATTTATTAAGTTCAATAGGATTAAGCCGACCTTTGTGGTCTTGAGGTAAAGTTCTCGCCTTAGGACCCGATATTCGTGGATTCAAACCCAACCGGAGTTAAAGGATTTTTCTTGAGCGATAAAATTCCGTAGCACAACTTCCTTCGGAAGCCTTCGGAGCCGTTGGTCACATGTCGATTGTGGCATATAAAAACAACAACTGGTAGGTGTGTGAAAATACCTTTCCCGGCATAATTGGTAAGCCATTTCTCTCTTGTCATAGACATTCTTATGTTCTGATATTATCAGTCTGTTAAAAAAAAGTGAACGTTAGATACCTCAGATACCTCAATAACTATTCTTAATTTAACTACTGTAGCTTGTAGATTCACATAAGGTCCTTAATACAGTGGTAAATAAATGTTGAATTCACTTTCTATCACATTTCCTAAAGTAGTTTAACTTTTAACACCGGATATTGATAATATCAAGCTTCCAATGTTTTGGTCACGTCCACAGACGGTCTTTGAAGTCAAAATATTTACAGCTGAGGTGTTACATTTTACAAAGTGATGGGTAACGTTGGGGATGTAACAAGGACTATAATATTGATCTTTCTGGAGCTACCAAATCTAAGGTAGTTCGCGTGGCATTTGACCGGTGATGTCAATTTTGGCACCCGTTGATAATATTTAATAATGATTAATTTTTAAAACAAATATTTTCTGGCCAGTTCTTGCACCAGAGTGCTGTGAAACATGTTAGCTCACAAGGTATACAAACCGTGGTAAATGGGAATTTACGTTGTACTAGGTTAAGAAATTTAATTAATTGTTGTAAACATTTTCGGAATTAAAATCCTGTCTTGGTAGACTGAGCGATATTTTTTTAGATTTATTTTTCTCTTCTCCACTCAATTGCAGGCCACATTTCATATTCGGTCTCACTTAATGTAGTTGAAATGTGTTTAGCCTGGATGGGAAGTACGACACGATAAGGAAGTCACAAACAAAAGGGGTTTCACCAAATTTCAGAGGTCATTTTAATCCTAGTACGGCATTGAAATTTTTAGCAAGATGTAGATTGGTGTATAGACAGTATAATTATACAGGATGTGGCAGAAAACAAAAAACAATTATTATACAATCCATAACTTGAAAATTAACACTTCAATTGAAAAGTAAATATTCACTAGATAATAAAATCAAACTATATACCATACTTTTTTCATTTTTTGAAAATAATGTTAATCAGGTGAGCTTCATCGGACGTCAGGCAGACCCCAGTACGTTGTCCATCACTTTCCTCAGCATTGATCATATAATTCTTTCCATTCCACCCTACTATAATGAGTAGCATTGATAACTCATTTTTTGATAACACCGCGTCTTACTACCAGTTCAGGTTATACGCCGATTTAATAATTACTCTAAGGCAGGGCGCACACTAACGAAACTAGTTTCATGAAACCAGTTTTGAGAAACGCGTTTCAAGAAATCAGTTTCACATCTGCACGCAAACAGGTGCAACGAAACTATTCAGTTTCAGTCAAGATGTCAGAAGATGTGTTTGTACTTTGGTGGTGGTTTTGAAATAAAAAAAGAAAGCGAAGGTACTGGGTTCGTCCTCTTATATTTGATAGGAGACATGCAGTTATATAGTAGCCAAAGAATTGTGTGCAGACCCTGATAAATTTATAAGATTTTTATAGGATGAGTAAATCAGCTTTTGAGCACTTGGTGTCTAAAGCCGGCCCTCAAATAACGAAGGACACTAACTACACTCCTTTATATTGTAATCGTACAAGCACGGATGTTTTTCAATAGCTTCTACCAATTTGGTGTTATAAATGGTGTCTTCTTTGAGCATTGTCAAGGAATAACACTTGCACACTGCTGGTCTTGGCTGTAGTTCAAATGAAAACTATTCTTCCTGAAACCGTTCTGGCGAGTTTCATAAAACCACGGTTGCGCAATCGTATGAAACTATAGTTGCGTGAAACTCTGTGTGCACATCTATCTGTTTTAAAGTTGAATAGTTACATGAAACTTAAGTTTCACGTTTCATGAAACTAGTTTCTTTGGTGTGCGCCCTGCCTAATGGTTTGAAGGATTAGGTTATATCTATTGGAAGTGTATACGCATTTGCGCGTAGAAGAGTGAAAACCATTTAAAGAAAAACACCCTAGTACACTCGACTGAGTATTCGAGCTTCGATCTCCCCGTCATCGGAGTTTAGTCAAATGCGAGAGCAACGCGTTAGACCACGCGGCCACCGAAGCGGGTTATTGATAACTATAGTTTTTATCTAACTGAGTAGTTATCTTATATTTTATTAGAGGCCTCTCCAAATGTTACAAGGCTCACGTTCCCATTATGATGCATGTCAGACCGTAACTTTCTCTAAACGGGTTAGCTCAAACTGGGGTGGATGCATTTTGGATAATTGGTTTGTTTGATGATTAAAATAGCTATAGTTACCATACCTATTTTAACTTGAATATGTAACTATATTTTACTGTTGTGCTCTTTTAAAATCTTTTTATAGTTGTTTCTACTCTAACTAATAGATTCATCTGACCATTAAAACTGCTATATCTACTTTCACGTATCCATACGTAAGTCATGTGATCTGCAGCTGTCACTTTTGATAACATTGATAAAATAGTGAAATGTTATCAATGTTGAAAGCAAAAATATATGTTCCCAACATACATTCGTAAGAAAACCAAGGTAATCCAAGCCAAATCGTAATGCATCGGATCTATACTTCATTGTTTTGACCACAAAAATAATGTTTTATAGTAATTGCTACTACATCTTTTGATGTGATTTATTTACCTCCTAATAAACACTGCGATACTTAATTGTTGTAGCCCCCACTTCAGTGACCGCATGGTCCAAAGCGTCAATCTCTTTCATTATACTAGACTGCCGATGACGGGGATATGTGTTCTAGTCCCAGTCAACTGTAGGCCTACTGAGGGTAGTTTAAAAAAATAGTTTTTCCACTATTCTTCCCCACAAAAGCGAGTACATCTACCCTAAAATTAAACCTTCCTAATGCCTATCATGTAAGCGTGATTACTAAATATGAATATAAAATTGAACGGGTACTAAGAAGTGATACTCATTTTTTTAATGTAGCCATTATAAAATCGAAACTATACTATAAACAACACTTGGAAGCCACCCAAGTGCACACATCCAAGATTCAAACCTCGACCTCCACGTCACCGGCAATCCAGTCCATTGCGAGAGGACGCCGTAAGTAAATGTATTTAGCAGCTTTCTGAACAGTCAAATAAGGTTCTTCTCATGATCCGACGATACGCAAGACACGGACTCTGATGATCCCTGAAGGGGAGCACGAGAACAAATTCCAACATGCGGAGACCAATTGGTCACACCAATATGTTGACCGAGCTGTTGGAGTGGGTTATCGCATTTCACGAAGATTCTTAAAAGAAAACGGAACAAAACATGTCTTAACTAGTAAGAGTATTGAAAATAATTGCAAAATGGATATGTGTTTTTAGAGTTTTGTTGTGGAGAGACCACTCTTTGGGGGCTGGGTGAGCGCTTTCCGCTGACCACTGTTTACACGTCTCGTTTAACCGAGCAGGGCTTTGGGACGTCGGTAGCACCCCCCAGGGCACAGACAAGTAAGAAACAGACGCTCAACCTTACGGGGGTTTTGCTGCGCTCCTTTTGCCAGCTTGAGTCCTTCAACACTGGGCTTCGTTAGTGTTACCGCTGGGATAGGACCGACCGCAGCGATCCTAGTGTTGAAGGACTCAAGCTGGCAAAAGGAGCGCAACCATTTTAACCTGGAGGTTGAGTGTTGGGTATATTATTTATCTGTGCCCCAAGGTCAATGACGTAGTTCTCAAGTTCCTTATTAAGAGGATTGGTGGCATTGAGAAGACTGTCGTAGAAGGCCTGCACCAGTTTCCGGAAGTGGTTTTTGATGGAGGGGCATCTTCATGTCACGTTGCGAACGCACCACAGGGCGTCCACAATGATTCTCAGTTATAGGCAGCTTCCAATGTATGAAGCTGAATTCATTACCACTCCCCCCTCCCTGCCCTCCAATTCAGTGATAAAAGATTCATTATATTAATAAAGGTTTCCTTAATACTGTAGTAGATTTAATCCCAACTGGAAGAGGGGGAGAAAACAGAAAAAAAAAGACCTCTACTTTATCCTCATTCCAATTCGACCTCTGTTCAGAGCGTCAACAAATCGTTTCAATGCGAGACGCGCAGGAAACGCGGAAATTATTAACACTACTTTATTTGATATGACAGTTCGAAGCATGAACCCCTAAATTTATATCTTGTTTGAACAGTAGAGAATAAATGGGAGATCACCCTTAGTTCCCCAACCACAACCAAGGGGGAGGGGCAAAAGGTTCACTTTGTGACGTGAAACTGTAACTAAAGGGATTGTTATGAATGTTGAAGAACATCCAGAAAATAAGAAGAGGTGAAGAGAACAGGCACGAGGACGCTCCAAGCGGACAATGGGGGGTTGCAACAGATTCACAAAATGAATAGGGCTAATTCGCCATTCGAAGAGGAAGTGGGGGAAGGGAGGAAGAAACATTCAATATAACTAAAACCAGGGGTTTCCAAACTTATTTGTGCGGAGGACCACATTTTGATATTGAAAGTACTAGGAAGGCCGGATCGGAAAACAAACATATATGATGATATATATATAAAATAGAGGTTCATTTATATATATGAACCTCTGAAATGGTTTCTACAGCGAGTCATAGACCCGTTTAATTCTGAGCTCAAGTAGTTAAAGGGGGTGGGGCACCAAGTTGGTTATGTTGTTCAAACCCAACCGAAATTGCCCCTTTGACTAAGGGCGTGTTAAGAGTGGAGGTGCAAGTACATGCGATGAGGGCAGCAGCATTGGGTGGTCTTACCACATTGTTGAGTTAGTAGGGAGTAGATCACGTGTCATCGTTACCGCATAGCATACGTGGTAGAAACCAACAGATTAGTTAGGAGATGTTTACCAGTAGACTTTCCACCGAGCTGTGGCATTAGAACGTGACACTCGATCCTCAGGTGAGAACATACAGTCCAATTTCCTTCACATGGTGAGATAAAAAGTTCTTGAATAATATGTCAAGAGTGTCCTGGAATTTAATGATAACTTTTTCTTTTCATTTAAAGTTTTTCATCAAATGCTAATAAGCCCTTGACAAATATTCAATAACTATTTATATCCCACGCGAAGAAAATTAAACCATGTTTCTACAGCAATATTTTTTTATTTTGACCAAAACAATGTTTTACTATAAAAACTAAATAAAACTCCACTAAATCCCTATATCCCCAACCACATATATATTAGATTTAAAAAATATATATATATATATAATATAGATTTAAAAAAATATATATATAATAATGTTTCCAGCCTGTAGCCTGGATCAGTTTTTTTTTTACTAATTTTTATTATTATTAGCACCGCGTCTTACTACCCGTTCGGGTTATACGCACTTACGCTAATGTGTAATGGTAGGGTGATTTGTGAGATGAAATGAAGGACCTACAGTTTAACGTGGAATCCGAACCACGGTGGCGACCTGGCATTCCACACATTCACAAGATCTCTTGTCAGACGTGTAGGAAGGGTTTGGAAATAAGATAAATCTGTGCCGGGACCGAGGATCGAACCCCGGCCGCCAGCATAGAAGTCTGACACCTTACCCTAGACCACCAGGTTACCTTTTTTTACAAAAACCATATACTCGTATTTCCCACTACCGGCTTGCTAGGCCTGTCATAGCATCAAATGCCTTATAAACTAACTTAAGACTAGGACAGGCACAACATCCAGTCCACGGCCGTTAATTCACCAATGTGAAATGATAGACCCATATATAACCAATGATAAATATTTCAGCCATGCCGGTAATCGAACCTGGGATCCTTAGCTCAGTAGAAAGACACGCTACCAACTGAGTTGAGTTGTCAGACCAAGCTATATAAAAACTTATACAAGCAGAGATATTTTTAATTAATCCTTGGGATCGAAACTAAGATACTCTTAGGCTTGTGGTGACCTCCCAGTTTCATGTGTATTTTAAGTGAATATTCGTATGCCAAGTATAAACATTCATTCACAAATAACTCGGACTAATTATAATACTAAAACTCACACCCCAACCAGAATCCAGACCGTTAACTAAAACTACTTTGCAAGTAGGAACAAACCCAACTTCCCAGTGAAATTTACGGCCCTAATTCCCTGAAATAGAACCAGACACATTTAGGGGTGAAGAGTCAGCTACATTATCAAATGAGCTAAGTTATTCGACTCATTTTGAATCAATAAAATATTGTTTACAATTTTTGTAGTCATTATATTATTTAATATATAAGTTAATTTAGTTCGTTTTAGTCGTATTTAAAAATATAAGTTTACGACACACACTCAGTGGGTAGCGCTTCTGTTTGGTAAATAAAAGGTCCCTTGTTTGATTCCTGGCATGGCATAAAACTGTGTATATTTAAATGTGATTTTCCCTTTAAACAATGGTGAATTTATGTGTATGTTTCAAGTTAATTTGTAAGTCGTATGATGATAATATAATAGGTTGGTTGAGGATATTTAAGTCAAATACTCCCAAATAAAAAATAGTACGCTCTGAAAAAGTTTAACAATTCGTGCTTAACTCAAAGGATTCATTGGATTAATGTGATGAGAAGTATTTTTGATTATCAATTAAGAGGAATTAAACTCACATAACCGAACAATCGGTAAGTTTATATGAAAAATTCCCCCGGTGTCGGCAGGACGGGACCAAAAGTTTCGCGCACACTATCCGTGTAACCAACTCTGCCTTGGCCTATGAAACAAATAAATTTAAATTCTATAAGCAATATACATCTATTTCACACACAAATTCTAAACATAAACAAAAAAGACTTACCACAAGTAAGCCTAATTTCTATTTTCTACAAAAACAAAAAAAAAGTAATCGTACTATTCACTTAAATAAATATGTCTGAAGTAATAATAGTAATGAAAATTCAACCTTTGTGTTTTACTTATCGATTCAATTTCATTCCGAATATATATAAATATAAATATTTCTATTTACTATTTACTTATGCAGAATAAAATGGCAACTGTTGTACACACTTTAAAAATCTTATATTCCGTAACATTACCTTGCATTGATCGTCCTTCCTCTACTTCCGTAAATACTCAAGGAAAATACCGTTGCTCCAAGTTAATTCGATTACCTACAGTTCACTTAAGATATAAAAAAAAAAGACAAATAGTTTAAAATAATTCCGTCCGCACAACTTACCTCGTATTATATTTCCATGAGGAAGGTAAAGATTCTTCTTCTGAAGGTCTTCGAATGCAGTTCAATTATATTCCCCTCCAATTCTGCGGGGATGTTCTCGTACCAACGTGGCCGGGATTCGGGCCACGCGCCAGCAGCTGACATTTCCTCCCTTTCTTCAACACACATACACATCTAGCCAGACAAACCACCACAGGGAAAGGAGGAGACAGAATAGAAAGATAGGTAGAAAATGGAAAGAGAGGGAGAGTTAGATAAAGGATCCTCTCCAACTGAGGCTAACATAGTAATGGTGGCTCGGGGTTCATTTCAGTCGCGTCTCTCTCTTTCAGCTGTCGTCCCGCTCGGTACCGACCCCGACAGCTCGGACGGTGAACGAGGCGAGGCAGTGAGAAGGGTTTCCAGAGAGCTCAGTCGTGTTCAGTCCTTCGCGTCGGGCTGCCGTTTCAGTTTGCTGGAGGGCGTCGCACGACACGGACGCTCCATGCGGACGGAAAGGGGTACTACTCATTCCCACCACACCCACGGCCACGTTCAAGACGTTCGCGAGCGGTGGGCGAACAGGGGTAGAGATGTCGTGACACACCGCGACGCCGTCTCCACCGCCCCAAACAGAAACGTAGATCTTCCTTTCAAAGTGATCTTCACGACAATAATAAGTGTTTCTTTACAAACACGACCTACCTCCTTCGTCGTCGAGCAGTCACTATCGTCATCATCAATTCTATTCGTTCGACGAGGAGTTGGGAGCTACATGCCATCGAGACAGAGATTCGTATACCAACAGCACTTCGAAACAGCGACATCATAATTCTTTCCCTCGTTCGCATCCCCGACACCAGCAAGAACGGAATCAACCATATCCTCAGAATCGTTACCAGCATCGGAATCAAGTGGAGAACCACTACCAGCAGCAGAACCATCAATTGGACCACTACCAGCGCCAGAAACCTCGCCAACGGTCGAGCCCTGAGCGACCGGCTACCACGTGGAACAGTGACGTCACTTGGCGGGAACACCGCACCGAGGAAGCAGACGACATGCCTCTCCGGGAGCAGCGATACAAGGTGAGCTCTCTCAATGAAACAGTGGGCTATTGCTTGTAAAACTTGCCAGTCAAAAAATATTATTAGAGACTTTGAAAATGAAAAAAATGTAGTTCAGTAATTTTACTGTAAGACTTTATTTATGTTTATGAACATGTCCGTATTTAAGATAGGCCTATCTGAGTATAAAATTGTTTTTTTTTTATTTTGGACTTGAGCTACGTTTACTCGTATGACCACGATCTCTAAGTGATCCCAACACCACGGCGATTTAAATCAAGAATTATTTTATATTTTTATATGAAAATAAAAAGTTTGAATGAATAGAAAAAATAAAGACGTTTAGAGCCAATGCTTGGAGTTCACGCATGGATTTAATTCGGTAGAAATAAAAATATATTTTTGAAGAATAATTTATGTTCGCATTTAAAATATTTATTTCCCAAATGTATTCTCCTTGTCGATTAAACAGTTGATCAACTTTTATATTTTGTTGCGTCACGGATCAAACTATTTACTGTACATTTGTTTGTCACATGACTTTTTTTATTTATAGATCTTATGTTTCATTACGCTTTTAATGGAACCCATCAAACATTTACTAAGAAGAAGAATAATATGTTTAATTTGTTACGTCTTTTGAATAATCGTAATGTGTGTTATTTTAATGAATAGTCGCTGAAGTATCCAACATTGCCTTTGAAAAGTTTTTAGTTTTATTATTGAACGTGGAAGGTAACTTTATTTTAAAAATTCCTGTTTCGATAAGTATCTTGCAATTCTCATGTCAGATAAACAAACTCGTTATTTTTATATATATATCTTGAAGTAAGAAATAACTTTTAAGCAGTTTTTGTTTTATTTAGATTGCGCCTGCGTTTATTACTCCTTGTCAGGGATATCCACATTTAATAATTATAATAATGGATGGAAATGAGAAAGGTAGATTTAAAGGAAATGTTATCCAAATTCATGCTGAGGGAGAGCGGAAAACCATTTAGGATAAAAACACCCTCAGTACACCAAGCCGAGAGTCGAACCTGATTTCTCCAACACTGGCAAACAAGACTAAAAGATATTGAACGGGATAGATAGTGTGGTTGAATGTGGCACTGGTGATTGGGTGGAGGACGAGGGGAGTTCAAACAAGTATCGGTTACATTGAGCGGTGGCTTAACTCATGTTTTTTACTGCGATTTTACCAACCTTACTTAGCGATAAACTTCCTTCAACAAATCCTTTCATTTGTAATTATTCCTAAATAAAAAAAATAACATCTAGATACGTTTTATAATATTAAGAAACATGTTAAAAAATTGATTTACATAATCACTTTTTATAGTTTTATGACATTCGAGACCACTTTGTCGTCGAATCTCGGTTATATCTAAGCTTCCGCGAATATTAAAAGGAAAAGAAATATATACTATTTTTGCACTCATTGATGACGGGGGAGGGGGGGGTTTGAGGATAGTCACATTTATTTTTTATTTATTTGTCTTTTTTTAAATGTTATTGTCCAGTATTTTGGCTTCTATTATTTTTAGCGTCACGCAAGGGGAGCGGTTTATTTATATTTATAAAAATACAACTTGGGCGGAAATTTTAAGTCTCGCCTAGGGCACAACAAACTTTTGCACCTACCCTGCTTTTAGACCAAGCCGACAGTAACCATTGTGTTGAACGTATGAATAACACACACTACTATGAAATTAACATATGACTACCGTTCGCACATGTTAACGAATAGTATAATAAATAAATACTCGTTTTAAGCCTTAAATGAAAATATATATAGTTAACGTAAATATTTTAAATGAGCAGTTGTATTAATAAAACTAAAACGTATCCGGGCAAAAAACCGCATAAGTCAACGTCTTTGCTCGTACAAATCATGGGATAAAGTCCAGCGACGGTTGAGAAGTTTTATGATATTTTAAATAACTTTTTTTAAAGACACTAAACACATTTTCTTTTATTAAATGGAAAACCCCTGTCAATCTTGAATATCATTAGGGAATCGATGGTTCCATTGAAGTTATCGGGCATAACATTAATTAGCAACTTGACAATAAAAATAACGGTACAAAAATAATGCATATGAACAGTTAGATAAAGCTATTTTTTTAGTTTATTATATCGAGAAAAGTGGGCCTTGCAATTCTGTGTATAAATGGGGCTACAGCCGAAACTGTTTGATTTCGTTAAAACTTGATATTTAGATGTTATATGGTCATCAATCCCAGACAAAATCGTGAATTTGGTTCAGACCCTTAAATTAAGTGTAGTTTACTGATGACCGATTTTTGATATTTTTCTAAAAATGGTTACAATGATTTTGTTCAAAATTGATATATTAGGAGTGTTTTACACTGTAAATAATAATTGTTTACTTGTTTTTAAGATAACATTTGAATTAAAATTAGCTTACTAATGATTGATTTTGGAAATATTTCTAAAATGTCCGTAGCGATTTGTTCAAATGGGTATCACGACCTAAGAATATTTTTTTTCTAGAAAAATCATAGTTTGATATTAATTTACTCGAAAAAAAGAATTTACAGTGTGTAGTTTTTTTTTACAAAAGGCTATAACAAATTTGTTCAGTATTAAAAAGTGTATCTCATATGAATATAATTTATTTGAGGTATTTAACGTGGAATACTGAATCTAATAATTATATCACCAAACGAGAATTTCTATGAGCGAGAGCGAAAGGGTGTACCAATTTTGCAGGAAAAGCTCTTTTCAGATACCTTCCAGGGTTCTTTAATATGCCACAATCGACATGAGACTGACGGTTTGTACTTCCCTCCGATGTAAGTTGTGCTCGCTCAAGAAAAATCATTGACCTTTGTTGGGTTTTAGCCCCTGAACACATGATCTCGAGGCGAGCACTTTACTCCCAAGACCCCCGAAGTTAACCATTTGATTATCAAAATAATGTTTTTTTATAGTAGGAAAAACCATTAAAGGATAGTAAATTTGTTGTTAAAAACAATAAACTGTATGAGAAAGTGTGTATTATTGTGTCGTACCATTTATTTTGAAACCTTCAAAACTATCAAATGTATCGAGAGAGAAAAATCCACAAAACGTTCCCAAGTTTAGAGTAATCTAACAACACTTGTAAGATAGGAGCAGGCAGGTTGTTTACCTCTATCGGAGAGTAAAATAAATAAAAAGCAGTAGTTCAAACCCTGGGCTGAGATCCACCTTTATTTAACTAGGGATACGATACGATAGCTTGTGGTTGTAGGTAAGATTGATTCAAATAAGGACACCCATTTTCTTCTTTTTTTTTTTTCAATAAAGGGAGACCAGCTTTCTCCACGCCCACCAACACAAGAAAAAGGTTTGATTTGTTGATGGTCCTTGGTATGTGGACAATTGTTGAGGTCCACGAGTAACCACCCCTAACACATTACTGGCCTTATAACCATTTCACAAACACATTAGGAGTAACGGTCAATATGTAAGAGAGAGAGAAAACAACACCTCAACTTCAAGGTTGCTACTTATTTCATTACCCGCCTCGGTGACATAGTTGGCTAACGCACTTGTCGTGTTTGAGCTCGACTGCTGAGGACGGGGAGATCGAGGTTCGAATCTCGGTCGGGTGAACTGGGGGGTGGTTTTCCTAAATGGTTTTCCACTCCCCTTCCACGCAAATGCGGGTTCACTTACTCTTATTCAACCTTCCCAATTCCTAATCCTTTAGCGTAATTAGTACTTAAAAGCGTATAACCCGAACGGGTAGTAAGACGCGGTGCTAAATATTATTATTTATTACTATTTTATTATTACGAAACTATCTGTATTTTTCAGAAGACGTTACCATTTTTTTTTTCTGAAACTTTATAGCAGTTGTGGCCATTTTTTCTTCTTCATAAGATCTACTTTCAAATGTAAGCCAAACGGCGATCTACTTTCAGTAAATATTTTGTGTTAAAAACACTATAGCGTTTATTGCACTGTAATGATTTGGGAAAGATATTTTGATGGGAAAACAAGGGAAATATTGGTGAGATCAAAATATCCATGTTATTTATTTAGTTTATTTAGCACCACATATTACTACCCGTTTGGGTTATATGCTTAGATATAATTATGCTAATGGGTTAGGAATTGAGAAAGTTGAATTTAGAGGAAGTAAACCCGCATTTGCGTGGAGCGAGCGTGGAAAACCATTCAGGAAAAAACACCCCAGTTCACACGACCGATATTCGAACCCCGATCTTCCCATCCCCAGCAATTTAACTCAACACGAAACTAGCGCAATAGCTAACTACGCCACCCAGGCAGGTTTTAATAAATTAAAGCAGGATTTTGATGTATTAATTTCAGTCATGTAATATTACAATAAAGAATAAAAAATAAATCAACAATATCTCTTATTAAAACTTTAAAAGTAAATAATAAAAAGCATTGCATAGTAGTTAATTGCAATGCCATCTTGACATAATATTTAAAGTTGTGTTTAACCTTTACTTTTCCCCCAATTTCTCTATTTCTCTAGATTTCTTAAGTAAACAGAAATATTTTTAACGTATTCACTGGCGGTCCATTAGGAGCAGCCTTGCTTTATAGAGTAGCTTAAAGAATTAGATTTCAGCTTTAATTCAAAATTGGCCAATATGAAGTCGTGGTTGGTGTTTAGAATAGGATGATTTGACCTTGATGGGGAAATCTAATCCTTACAGGGCCCAATGTTTCAAGGAAGATGGGAGGGGGTGATGTTTTGTGTTCGAAACAGGGGGTTTAGTTCTTCAGTTCGCCTTTTCCTTATGTGAATCTTGCAATTAAATTCTAAAATTCACAAGTATTTCAGTATTTAGTTCAGTTTTTTTGATAAAATTCCTGTATTTTCCCACTATATTTACACCCCTGAACTTTCATCTGACCTAATTTTCACGATTTGAAAAGCACAAAAGTGAATTTCTAACTTTAGGTTTAGAACCTCCCTTTTGAACAAATGGTTAAGGGTGGTTGATAAAATTTTTTAGAGGAATTTGGTTCGATTTCGGCTAGCGTGGACGAATATTAAATGTATAAGGTTTATTAATATTTTAAGGCTATGGGCTGAGATTCCAAAGCTGTACTAGCTGTAAGGTTAGAACAGACTTAAATAAGACCTTTTCCAACTTTACCTAAGATGTGAGTTTAGGGAACCCGAGAAAAGTTAATTTTTGCAGTTTTTATAGAAAAATATTTATTTGGATAAATCAATCAAATATTGCCCCGGTAGATGTACCACTTGCGCTAGTGGGTAGGGGATGCGTAGGGTTGAATCTCTCCACATCAGTAGTCCAGTTTAATGCGAGAGTGGACGCTTAGAGCATGCGGCCACCCAAGCGGGTCTATAAAGTCAATTTACAGAATATAATTAATTAATGATGATGATCGACTCCACTAAACCATTAAAAAAAACCCTTTAAAAAAAACTGACGAGCATGCGAAATTATTGGGCACACGCTCTCGAAAAGGATCATCATTCATCAGCCTCTGCCGGAGTCTAGAAGTTTTAGTCCGCACTCTGGACCACGTGTGCTCGCACGTGTCCGCTATAACTCGAGGTGTGTGGCTGATGAAAACACACGCTACTATTTCCGTCTGAACCTGTCTTGACGTCTGTTGGACTGAGAGTCAGCTTGAAACGTCTCTTGTTTTTAGTGGGGCAAGGGTTACAACCTTATCTGTTCATCAATACAGGTTGGCAATGTCTTCTCTTGCAGGTTTCTCTGTTCTTAAATTCCTGCTAACAGTTTACATGACTTAATAGATGTGACATTGTGACTATCACGATCTAGATCAGTACTAAGCGGCATGGTTGTAGCAGACTCTATAGTTAAAAGCCAGAGTTCAATACATTCCTATTTTCAGAGGAAGGAGCTTTAAGAAAGTACTCTTTTTTTTTGCGGCCAAGATTGATTACAATATTTCTGTATTACAAGTGCTATTTTATAAGTATTGATATTATCTATGAAATGTGACAAATGCAGATCATATGACTTGACACATAAATACTGAAAGATAATATTGTTCATTCTTTGTCAGATGAGGCCCTTCCTAAAAAAATTTGGACTATACCAACGGGGGCACTTGCTATAGTATGATTTTGGTAGGAATACAGTAGAAGTTTGTTATTAAAGTTAAACTTTTTT
>JBCFYV010011172.1:131918553-131962915 GCA_039000515.1 Timema cristinae
TTCTGATTTTCTCGAAATGAACTAAATGACTTTAAAAAAGGGCAAATAACTTCTTAAGACATTTAATTTTCAAAAATGCGCCAAGTGTTTTGGGGTACGACGACCCCTGAAAATATTTCTAATACCCCATTTTAAAAATTTCGGGAAGGGAAGCACTCCAAATAGTTATGCATGCATATAATTTTCAAAAATAGCCCGGGTGACAATGCAAAATAGATTCTAAATACATTAAATTTAAAAAATAACAGGTAAAATCTTTCCAATAAAGTAATTTTTAATCAGGAGATAACAACGTTAAAAAGGGCTTTTGTGAGTGATGTGGTTAGAGAATTGTTTAATTTTTGTTGATTATTTTTTTGTTAAAAAAAATAATAACTTTAATATTTGATAATTCCTTTTTTTCTTCTTAGAAACATACCTTTTCTGATTATTTTACAAAAATTTTGGGTTAACATTTTCGCTGATATTATGTTATGTTTGGTGTATTTACCAACATTTAATTATTTTTTTTTGTACATTAAACAGGGGGACTTTGTTTATTTACTGTTAATAAAGCGCACTTTTTTGAATCGATTGACATTTTTATTATTAAGGGATGACAGACTTCATGAAATGTAACTAAATATATAGTGGAAAAAGAACACCGGGGATACAAAAATAAAACACCACTTTAGGTTAGCGAGTTTTTATTCGCAATGTATTAACTTGGGGTCCACTTTTTAAAAGGATCCATCCCCAACGTTTGTCTGCCATTTTTTTTTTCAACCATTGGCTGTCTACACTTTGTTTTTCTATGTACTATTTTTCGACGAGCAAAACGGCCACAATTACCTATCTATAAAATGTTTGTTAATATTTTGTCGACATTGGTCGTCAGCACATAGTCCTCCCCTTTATCAAAAATTTTGGTTAAGTACCCCTTCGTGTAGATTACTTGTCTTCGATCACTTTGTTCACACGTGTCGACCATTATTGTTGATTATTTTTTATGCCCCCAAATTTGGGTCAACTATTCGTGGTATATCACTTTGTCCTCGTATACATGAGCTTGTCGACCAGTAGGTCATACTAGGGTCAGATAATTAACCCACCAAGCATTCCAAATTTTGTAACTTTTTGTCGACCAATTGGCTCTTTATCACATGGTCCTACTAACATCGACCATGTGATCGACATGGCTTTTGCATGAAAAGTCACTTGTCTGTCGACCACTTTTTAAACACATGTTGACCAGTGTGCTGTCGATCAGTTAGCTGGAGCCCCAATTGGTCGGCCATTTGCTGTCACTTTGTCCACCTAAGCATGAATTTGTCAACCAGTTGTTCCAAATCGTGTCGGCTACATGTCTCATCTAGCCTTCGAGATATTTTTTACAGCTTATCGACCAGTTTGTATGATGACAGTGTAAACAATATGAACCTGTAACTAATTTTGTTTACAAATACAACTATAGTACTTAGGCCTAGAAATTTAAATCATATCAATAATGGTAATCATCCTAGTTAAATATAATTGTGTCCAAAAAATATCAAGATCATTACACTTATTGTATTTCGTTGATTATCATATTATATTATATCATATTTATTTTAAATTAAAAAAACCTTTAGTTAATGTCATTTTTATCCCACATATTCCAAAAAGTGTATTTATTTTGTATATTAACTTGTTTGGGAAAATGTAATCATCTTTACAAACAGCACAGTGAATTTGTTCTCATTAGCATTAAAAGTCATATATTTATTCGAGTTTCCCTGGCTAGGGCCCGGGGAGGATCCGGTGCGGTTGGGTGCGATCATACTCTCCTACATAGAAAATAAACATACATATTGAAACCAAAATTTTAAGTTGTAAAGAATGACTAACACCTTCCTCACCTATCTCCTACACGACCTAATCAAAATTAGGCAAAATCTAATTTAACTTAGCTCTAGAGCAAAGAAAGGGAAATAAAACTAAAATGTTCTGTATTAATATTTAATTTAGTATTAAAATACATATTTTTTCTTTTATTACTAAAACACTTTAGATCTATGTAAAATATATATTTATTATTTTTATTTTGACGGCGACTTTTTGTTTTATGTTATTTTTGTATTAAAATTACAAATTAGTTAATCCAAATTGGTTTTTCCTTAAAGTAATTTATTATATTAATTGTTAATTTCAACTAGTTTTAAACTCGCAATATTAAATTAAAATATTATAAATTAAAATCTTTATTAAAAAAATATTGAATTTATCCTTGAAGGAGCCTTAAAAACCAATTTACCTCTAAACTAGCCTGCATCCACCCTTGAGCTAGCGTAGTTAAAAGTATTTGTCCTTCTAACGATAACATTGTATTCCACCAAACCCCCTGTAAACATTTCCTGTTAGGCTACTAATCCCCTCTTCCTTACTTTTATTTGTACTCAAAGTGAGAAGTTAAGTGAGATGAGAGGTAATGATACTGTCTCCCCTTTAACCGGGCCGTCACGAGCACGACAAACGATAGTACTACACTCTATCGGAATATATCTGTCCCTAGCAGCCTGTGCACATCGTTAAGAAGTAATTATGCTAAGTGTTAGGAATTGAGAATGTTGAATATAGAGGAAGTGAACCGACCTTTGCATGGAGGGAGAGTGGAAAACCACCCCCAAATTTACCCGAGCGAACTCTTTACAATAAAAAGTATGTAGCACCGCGTATTAACTACCCGTTCGGGTTTACACGCTTAAGTACTAATTAGGCTAATGTGTTAGGAAATTATAAGGTTGAATATAGAGGAAGGAACCGGCCTTTGCATGAAGGGAGAGTGGAAAACCACCCCAAATTTACCCGAGCGAACTCTTTACAATAAAAGTATGTAGCACCACGTATTACTACCCGTTCAGGTTATACGCAAACAAATAAATTAAAGTGTTAAAAATAATTCACAACTATTTTGTACAAAAATTGTTATGTATTTTCCCCAAATAGTTATACTCGCTCACTTCCTACAAGCCAGTGAGAGTTCCTCCATGAATGCGAGGGCATCATCTCATCATCAATCAACTAATGGAGGATAGTTTAACCCCGGAACCTGTCACCATCACATGGTGCGTGTCGAGTTTAATCTAACAATTTGTACAAGTATATAAATGTTACCCTGGTTTGCTTGTCATCCGAGTGCATTCAGTTAATTTTTCACATGGTATTTCACTCTACACGTTAATGTGGAGCACACTTTCCTCAAAAAACAACCTTCCCATCCTAGCACTTGGATTAATCCATTAATACCCATTGTGTTAAAACGTAGCAATAACAAAAACTTAATCTAATAATTGAATTATTATTATTAATCACTACGTATTACTACCCTTTTGGGTAAAAGCACTCACGCTAATGTGTAATGGTGGGGTGATTGTGCTATGAAATGGAGGACCAAACAGTTTAACGTGGAATCCGAACCACGGTGGAGGCCTGGCATTCCACAAATTCACAAGTTGGATTAATACACGTCTTGTCAGAGGTTGGTAATCAGATAAATCTGTGCCGAGAAAAAGGGATTGAACCCCGTACCCTAAGAATTGAAGATAAGGACAATAGCTCAATAGTAAAAAAAAATCCACGTTATCTGACAAAACAACCGTGAAAATCAAAAGAGTAATAATATTTAGCACCGCGTCTTACTACCCGTTCGGGTTATACGCTTTAAGTACTAATTACTCTAATGATTGGGAATTGGTAAGGTTGAATTAGAGAAGTGAACCCGCATTTGCATGGAGGGAGAGTGGAAAACCATTTAGGAAAAAACCACCCCCAGTTCACCCGCCCGAGAATCGAACCTCGATCTCCCAGTCCTCAGCAATCGAGCTCAACACGACAAGCGCGTTAGCCAACTACGCCCTGAGGCGGATATCAAAAGAGTAAAAATTCTGCCAGTGCACCCGGCCTAAAATCCAACCTCACCCTCCCCTTCAACAGCTATATACCGCTCGGCCACTGTTGTGTACAAGCGAAGTAGCCTATTATGATAGTTCAATGGCAACGAGTTTATTTTAGCACCGCGCCTTACTACCCGTTCAGGTTCTACGCCACAACAGAGTAAGATGTGTGTCAGAATGATATTTATTTATCGCATCAGAGTATCTTTTAATACGAGTTTACATTAACTACGCTACTGGGATAGGGAAAAGAAAGGTTAACATTTTGGGGGAAAAATTTACCCGCATTTTTCGCAAAGGGGAGATTGGGAAACCATATAGGAAAAAACACACTCGGAACACCAGCCCGGGGATTCGAGCCCCGATATCCCCGTCATCGGCAGTCCAATCAACATGAGAGTGACGCGTTAGACCCGCGGATGTTTGGTAATTGATTCTAGCTCGAGAGACCGGGACTTAATACCCAAACCGAATGCACTATGGATGTTTTTAAAAAAAAAAAAAAGAACAATATGGGAAAGGGGTTGGGGGCCTTTAATATTTAGCGGGGGAATGCTAATTCCGTTCCTTAACACTTATCCTTCTTCATACTGTTTTCTTTAAATAATATGTAATTAGTCATTAATATTGATACTGAAGAGTATTGATAAAAAAGTACTTGTCCAGATACTAACTTTGAATTAAAGCAGCTGTGATCTATCAAAATTTCCTAAACACGAATATTAAACAGACATCCCTGTTGTGTCGGATGCTGCCCGGATCTACTGTGCGGTCAATCTAGTGGAGACTGTGTGACTCACCAAGTTTACTAAGCCTCTTTTCATTACACATATGCACTCCCGTCACAGTATTTAAAGGGGTCCGTTTCCCCAATAGATTTAATTGGCGTACCCGTCCATTTGGCCTAAAAGTCAGTTAGCCTAAAAGTCATTTGGGCCCAAAAGTCATTTGGCCTAAAGCATTTGGCCTAAAGTTTTGGCCAAATGATTTTAGGCCAAATGACTTTAGGCTAACTGACTTTAGGCCAACTGACTTTAGGCCAACTGACTTTTAGGCCAACTGACTTTTAGGCCAAATGAATTTAAATAAATGTTCGATGTCTAAGTTTTGTTCGGAAACATTCGCTATAATAATTTTGATGTTAATAAGGGCAGCATGTGGTCCTATTTAGTTAAATATATATACTATCTTTCTAAAATACATGAGTTTTTCTTTGGTGTAACTATTTACCAAGGTATAAAAACAGTGGTTATCAAAGTGTACTGAGTAAACCTCCAAGGACGAGCGCGATAATTTCTAAAGGGGGCGCAAGATGTAAAATTTATTTATTTAAAACTGTTTTTAAAATTTGAATGATTTTTTAATTTTTACTAGGCTAATTTTCTAAAAAATGTAACAATATGCATAGGTATACATGTTTTCAATAAACCTACAAAATGTTTGTATTTAAATCATACAACACTGGAAGGGAGTGGAGGGTAAGGGGTCTGGCGCAACTTCCTCACTTGGATGTAAAGAATCCACAAGAAAATAAAATGTTTGAGAACCACTGCTCTAAAGAATACAGGTCTCACTGCACTTTAGTTCCTGTGATCAGGGAAGAAGCTAGAAGCACTAGTTATTTTTTACAATAACACGCACTCCATTAACAGTAGAAGAGTATGAATAACTAAGGTTTCAATTTATGGTTTTAAACTTTTTTAATTACCGTAGTGTTAAAACTAAAGCACCCCAATCACCCTCCCCATTTATGGTAGAAAGAGAATATACTTAAGGCCCTGCCACCCTCTTGGCGGTGTTTGGCTTTCAGCTCTAAAATAGATGGCGTTGCTAACTTTATACAAACTGGTGGATTCCAGCCATCAGGTTGGCAGAATTACTGGTTTTTTTTAAACAATTGGGAGATGGCGACCACGACCGTAATCATAAAAGCAGCAAGCAAACTTTTTTTCCCAAGATTGAGAGAATAAGAATGTAGTGCCGGACCGAAAAGTGGGGTAGGCGACCAAGTTTGACTAAACGGGGGAACATAACGTAATACAATCACACTCTCGAGCAGAAAAATTAGCTAATTCTTCCCAGTCAGCTAGCGCCCCATTAACCTTAATACCACTTTTGAATTTAAACCTTTTTGATGCAAAGTTTAGTACATTTTGACCGTTTTGAAACCCGTACCCGTTTTGAGTAATTAGCATATCAACGTGGTGACTCCAGGTTAATGCTTTTTGTCCCCTTTTTGAATTTTTTTTTATCCCAAAAATTTTGTACTAGTTTTGTACCATTTTGTACCGTACCCATTTTGAGTAATTACATATCAAAGTGGTGACTCTAGGTTAATAAAGTTGTACCACTTTTGAATTTTGAATTTTTTTTAGCCAAATTTTTGTATCCGTACCCATTTTTGAGTAATTAGCATATCAAAAGTGGTGACTCAAGGTTAATGCTGTTTTATTACTTTTTAAATTTTTGAACTTTTTTTGATCCCAAAAGTTTTGTACTAGTTTGTACCGTTTTGTACCAGAAAGAAAAAGTATTTTTCCCGTACCCGTTTTGAGTAATTAGCTTATCAAAGTGAGTACTCCACGTACTCCAGGTAAAGGGCGGTTTTTACCCCTTTTGATTTTGAACTTTTTTTGATCCAAAGTTTTATAATAGTTTTGTACCGTTTTGTCCAAAAAGAGAAAGTTTGTACCCGTACCCTTTTTGAGAAATTTTAGCCTTCAAAGTGCCCACGTGACTCCAGGTTAATGCTGTTGTACCACTATTGAAAATTTTTCAAATAAATATCTGGTGAGGGTAGTGATAAATAAAAATGTACATTTAAATTTATCAGAGAAAAATTTTTTAAGGAAAAATTTAGAGATAACTTATTTTGGGGGGTTTTGTCACTAACTATAATAAATAATCTATACGATTTTTTTGTACCTTTATTTGAGTTTATTAGTAAGCAGGAAAATAAAAAATAACAAAAAATTTAATGTGCAAATTTGGCCACTGACTTTGGCTAATTTTTAAAATTAAAGGCTAAGGAGGCAAAACATATTTTAAAAGCGGTTTCATTTCTAAGACTAAACAATTTTGACTATAAATATATCTGATATTTTTATTATTGATATCACCACGTCATACTACCTGTTCATGTTATACGCATATATGATAATCTAATTGGGTGGTAATGAGGAAAGAAGCATTTGAGAGGTTATCTACCAGCATTTTTATTTTGGAAGATGGGGAAACAAATTTAGGAAAAACTACCCTCAATAGACCCGACCAGGATTTTGCACCCCAAGTGCTCCGCTATCAGCAGGCCAATTTAACACTAGATGACACCATAGACCACTCAGCCACTGAAGTGGTATCTGTTTATTTAATACGGTGTTTACAGTTTTCAAACATCTATAGATTTACACAATTTTCCAGAAATAAATGTTTTGGGAATAATTTTTTATCCTATTGGTAGAGTTTAACTTGAGTAATATCTCCATGGTGTCAGCCTGCAAGCAGGCTATACCAATCTAGAGGCTGCTGTATGTTGGCGAAGATAGGGCCAACATTTTCAACTGAGGGTGCCATGTGGTTAGCACAACGAGCCCTCCAACTTCTATCTCAGTTTTCTAGACTGAAGCGCTACTTATTCATTCAATTATCTCCTCATTTGTCCTCACGAGGTTGATTTTGGTTCCGTTTCAGACCCACTGCTTCGCAGACACAATTAGGGGCACTGGGGATCGAACTAGGGACTTCAGTATCTGAAGACAGTAAATCTGACCACTATACAACAGAGGCGGTCGGGTATACAACTACTTACTTACTTACTTTATGGCATAGGGAACACAAAAGTTGATTAACTCTAATGTTTTAAATATATTTTACTTATCATCGGCTTCATGTCGTGGTCAATATTGCTAAAGTGCTATGACTGAGCACTGAGTGCGTAAATTAATCAGCTCAATAACTTGACTAGTTCGATTCCCTGTTAGGTTGAAATTACTTATACTAGCGTGATACGAACTCGGCCAAGGCACAAGAGATTTTGAACATACAATAAGTGCGTTACAGAGTGTTAGTAACATTTACTTTCAGCTAAGAGCTTTTCTTTAAAAAAAAAGTACTTGAAAAATCAGAATAATCGCTGCTTGTTATATAGAAATATTTATTTGTATCTTAATTTTGATATTATTTCTACAGTAAATAAAATAGTATCGCTACTCATCCATTGTACTTAAATTAGTATATACAGATAGCCTAAGCGCCAGTAATAATGCATACCATTAAAAAAAACTTACCCTTTACTACAAGAAGTTAAATAATCAATTATATCTTTGATTTTCTTTGTGCGCCCTTTCTTCATAAACTTGTGATTCACAAGGATATAAAATAATATTTTGTAAATACTTCTCAACCTCAAAATTTATACAATCCATTGGATTTTGTTCGAAAGCAAAAAGGTCACATATTGTTAATTATATAAAAAGTAATCACCGTGGGTACTTATTGTTCGGGATTCGATACATTTCTTCCGAAACTAGCGCACAGACTGCGAGAATGCAACAGGTTCAAATTAAAAGTAATCACATTTAACAAGCTAATAAAATAAAATTAACATTTTCACATCTTGACTACCAAAAACTTTGTTCATTAACTTTTTGAAAAATAACTTATTCCAAAGTCCAATGAGAGTCAAATCCTAGACCGTAAAATAAAAACTAGTATATAAAATTATACTGAGAACGTCTCCAAATTACATTTAGACCAAATTTTATTTAAAATAACTATGTTTGATATGAGCAGGAATGTTTTATTTTTATTTATTATAATAGTGGATTAAAAATTCAATGTACAGTATTTTCATATACTTTGAATATTAACTCTTATTATTACAACGTGTAGTGCTAAAGAATGAAAAAACCCAAGAAAGAATAATATAAGATAAGATGAAGAATTTTACATGTTTTAACTGTCTCAGGTAAATAAGGGCCAATGTCATAAAACTTTGTGTATGGAGAAGCATGTGGCTTTTTCTTTGAAACTAATGTATCACTAGAGTAATACTTCATTGAAGTAAGTAGGGACCAACTATATTTATTCACACAGCAGGAAGACTTTGTGAGTATTTTAGTTTACTGAATATATTAAGATGTTTAGTTGTTTATATTTAATTACGCAAATTTTTCATAATTTGACATTGGCCCTTCTTATCCTAACGTACATGGTATTAATGTTTCTTTGACTCAAGAAGGTCACAGAGATTAGTTTAACCCTCCATTGCCGCCTGCTTCCGATACAGCAGGTTAGCCAACGCTTGCAAAATGATACTAGCTTGTAAATGGGTAATGATCATACTAACGGCACCTATTATCAGCTATGACAACTAGTTGCAGAAGGAAAAGTTGTATTTAAAACCATGTATTTTGACTAGAGGGTCGACTTGGGAGTCGTTAGAGCTCAATATCGTCGTGATTATTGAAGCTAAACCCAAATTAAAAAATATGTCTAAAAAGAAAAAGAAATTATTCATTAAATAGTATGTTATAAACAAACACTCTAGCTTAATTGTACAAAGAAAAAAAAATAAATCCATTAATAATTTTGTTTTCCCATTTAAAATGCATTGAAATGGAAACATTTAATGAAAATATTTCAATAACTATTTTTAGCATGGTTTGAAAATTCCATAAGAATTATGAAAGATGCCCAGATATGTTACTAAAATAAATAAAAAACAACAATGTTGAATTATTAAATATATTTTGTTTTAAATTCTTTTGTTTAGAACCGTGCATTTATGGGAAATAAAGTACAACATAAATAACTTATTTTAATAAACATACTAACTACCATTTGTATTTGTTTACGACTGTAAAAGCACTTAAATTTGCTTGTAATGTTTAATATTTGCAATTCTTTCGTTGATCCAGTACGGTTGAGTAATCTAACATTGGCGACATGAAAACTTCGCCCATAAATGCTTTCTTTGTTGCTATCGCCGTATTGTTGTGATACAAAAAGAGGTTATGATTACTAACAATAAGCGTCTTTCAATAGCACATAGCGGTAGAGTGGAAAACTCTTAAAACACTTTTGGGGGCCCTCCACCCCATCCGGTATTCGAAGCCCAACCTTCCCATTACTAGCAAACTGGTATATACCCCAATTTTTTCTTACGATGTGGGTAACTCGACTTACACCGCCCGGTCTTGGGAGCATAGGACAGCTCTGTTCAACAATGACTTTTGAAAGGCTGTTGGAGAGGAGGAGAAGGGTGTGTGACGGGGAGCTCCACTTGCAAATTTTGAATTTTTTTCGTGACACAGTTTTGTACCGTTTTGTGCCAAAAACAAAAAGTTTTGTACCCTACCCCCGCAATCCCCCATTTTGAGTAGTTAGCATATCAATGTACTCAATCTAAGTTACTGCAGGAGTACCACTTTAGAATTTTGAGCTTTTGTCAATGCCAATGTTTTGTACCCACCCATTTTGAGTAATCCTATTAAGCATATCAAAATGGCCATTAAAAAATTAAGAGGTGTTTACATCTTTAGAATTGTGAGCTTTTTTTGATGCCAATGTTTTATACTTGTTTTGTACCACAAAAAAAAATTATAACATCCCCACCCATTTTGAGTAGTTAGAATATCAAAGTGATCACTCAAAGTTAATTCTGGGGTAATACTTTAGAATTTAGGAGTTTTTCTATGCAAACAATTTGCAGTAGTTTTTTTTATCACAAATAAAAAGTTTTTTTTCCCCATCCATTTTGGGGAATTATCACAACAACGTGGTCACATCAATAGAATAAAAAATTAAAGTGATAATCACTCCAAATAGCTTAGAGATGCATCCAAATTTGAAATATTTCCAGGCGAGATAATTATGGCTTAGGACTTAAAATAATTTATTTATTTAAAAAACAAGGCGAAGACTATGCATAGCTTCTAGAGTGATCAATTTTACAAAAAAATTGTTGAAGGGGGCCACTCTAAATAGTTTATAATATAAACTAACTGATTTTAAAAAATAAAGAGGAGAGCCACTGTTTGAAAAATACATAACTCAAATATGAATGAGAAACTATTAAATGGCTTTAAACAGAACTCTAGTATTCTAAGTAACTATGTAATTTATAATTATGACACCCCCATTCCTCCCTATGAAAATGATTTGGATCCGCTTTTGAGGTAGTATATTAATTACATTATACTTATAAATCTTGATTAATATGGCGAACCAAAACGCAAACCAAATTTATGTTACAAAGCGATACAGAATTATTACAAAAAGTTTTTATTGAAAAAAGTTCAAAATCATAAAGATCGAATTACCCCTTTAATTTGGAGTGGCAATTTTGATATGCTAATTACTCAAAATGGTGGGAGTATAAAACTTTTTGTTTGTGGTAGAAAACGGTATAAAACTAAAACAAACTGTTGACATAGAAAAAAATTCAAAATTTGAAAGTGGTTCTCCAAGTTAATGCACCTCGTGACGGGGTCTGCATGACTCTTGCATAGTGCGAGCGGTTATCAGGCGTTTGTCAAAAAGATTCAAACTTGACGCTTGATTTAATCGGGTTAAAAACAACACTGTAGCCAGTCGGGGACAACGTTAATAAAACGAGAGTCAGAAACTATTGACAAACGTTTTAAATAAACAATGTTGTAATAGACAACGTTACAGCAGGATGAATCAATAGGCTGGATTTTGTTGCAAGTGCTGATACTGTTGAATATTTGAAAATATATTTTATGTAAAGCAACAATTTACCATACCATTTTGGATGAACCACAGTGTTGGCCGTTCGGTATAAGGCGCAATACTCTTCATACTAGATGAATTTATACATAACTATTCAAGAAAGACTCGAAGCACATGTGAAGTGTTCATGTAGACCTGCCCCTGGTCTGAACCCGCGTCTCTACACGAAAATACTTATAAGCGCTACTTCCCACTAGGGTTCACTTGATTCTAATAAGTCCTACATCTTGGTTCCAATAACAACTATTTCTACTTATAGTATTTCAGTCAAATGTTCGTCGACTACTCAAACGAGACAATAATTTTCTATATTGTCTTTGTATATGTGAGTGGGTTTTTATAACTATTTCATTCCATTTTAGTTCGTGTTTAGAGGTTACCTCATTGTTGACTAAATTCTAACGTTGTCTAATTGTTTTTAATTTTGGATATATATTTAGTAAAAAAATTATATGCATGTTTAATTTTTTATTGATCACAGTTATAATATTGATTCAATTAATCATTATATATGCGATTCCTTAATAAATACTATCTAGCTATAAAAAATGATTAGACACATCACTAATCAAGGCTTTGGAAAAGGATCGTAATATAATAGAAAATATTTTCAATTATTGACTTATTTTTAAAATTATTTCCTGGAAGTGCGCCCTATTTTCGGAGCACCTGCGCTACTCTAATTAGAAAGCACATGTAGTAATCTTTAGCCCACATCACTAGTCACAAAGGAACAAGCCGCGCGTGCCAACTAATTAAAATGCACATGCGCGTGGATTTACTCACAAGTCCACACAAACATACTGACTATCTACAACTGTCTTGGGATCGAGGGATGGGGGAATGCCCTAAAATATCGTGCTGTTCCCTAGAGCATAGCTTAGTGGAATTGTAATTATTTAGCACCACGTCTTATAACCGCTCTGGTTTAATAATAATAATAATAATAATATAATAATAATAATAATAATAATAATAGTAATAATAATATTACTACTATTATTATTAAGTCCAGAGTACAACGCATATATTTTTCTCTAAATGACGGATTTATGCCGCTGAGAGAGTACGGCTGTGTTAAGCACTGACTTATGGGGGCAAATGGGGCAGTTTTACCCAGGGTCTCACTTCTCGAGGCCCCCAACCACACAAATATTTCTATTTCACGAAAACGAGTTTTCCGCATTCACAATCCACTGCATTTAAGATTGATTTAAAGTATATTTTTAAACACAGAAAACAAAGGAGATGGTCTGGGAGGAGAGCCACCAATGACAAGAGGGCCCACCAAGGCTAACTTCACTAAACAAAAGGTAGTACATGGCTTACAATAACATATAAGGCCCAGTATTCTCAGATATCTGTGTACCCATTTCTTCTTTACTTCCTGCGTCCGGTATTTCCGCCTGAGTAACTGCTGGTAGCCGGGCTGCTCCTTGTAGTATTGGATCTGCGGTGGTGGGAGTTGAAGATGACCAGGTCCCCTGTAACTCCTCCTCTAGCTGATAGGGTGGTCGGCCATCCAGGACGATGTAGAGAGTGTTGATTCTATGAAGCAACGCTTGTTTGTGCTCCTTTCATAAGTTCCGGGTAGTTTGATGGAGTTTATTGATAAATACTAATATTTTGATATTTTTACATCGCACGGATTTCTTGTCGGTGTTTATGTCAAATACTTGCTTTCCGTAAAAGTGAACATCATACTTTAAAAAGTTCAAAAGATATTTTAGATTTTAAATTAACGCTTGGACAAAAATTATGCTTGATAAGAATGAAAATAAAACTGTGGAGGAAGTTATTGAAGGAAGGTTTTATATTTTATTTATGCACACAATTAATTAGATTTACGAACATAATATTTCAACACTATATTAAGTTAATTTGTGTGTGTGAAGGGGCCCTAGAAATTCCATTTCCATAAACCCTTAATCCACTGGGCGGACCTGTAGACTATTAGTAAGCTATAGACAATATGAGATTAGTACGAGTAAACATTTGTAATTCTTATCTCTAGCTGTGAGGCAGCGGCCTTATCTCTCAATCCACCCTGCGTTCTATGACTTGCCAATAAGTACGGACGTAGCTTTCTCTAGACTTAAAAAATACTTTCTTTTCAACTGTTTGATAGTTAGTGAATGTTTTTAAGTTAATGTTTAGTTTTGACTCTTCTAGGAGGTTTCTTCTGAAGAGAAGCCAGGGCCGCTTTGGTCCCCTACCTAAGATGGCTCTGAGCTATTATAACAGCCAATTAATAATCAGCGCTTAGTATTAAAATAAAGAATACGATCTTTCTAACCTACTATCATTGGATTGTTTAGCATATAAACGTTTGCCGTAATTTGTCTATTTTTTGCACCGTTCACATAAGCTAAGTAAGCTGCGTCCACTCCACAGCAACATTGTTGGAAACAAGTGGTGATAGCACAATCGTCAACAAAAACGTGAAAATCAGTTCTAAATATTGGCGACATGTTGACGGTTTTCTCGTTAGGAGCGGTAAACATCAAATAAATGTTGGTAGCATATTGGCAGCATTGTTGAGGTGCATCTACACCGGGGCAACATTTTTGGTAACATAGTAAACAGCATTTAGTTTGTTTGGAGGCTCCACCTGAGAAGTTTGTCTTCGTTCGCACTTTGTGAATTTGGTCTTAACCACCCAATAATCTTATTTCCCCTTTAGAAAGTCCATAGTTATCACATTTTAAATCCCGCAATTTTATCTGGTCCGGCATACCTGTGGCGACTCTGGAGAGAGAGGCGAGCCTAAAATTGACGTCTAGCTGGCCGCACACTAAGAATTACAACATTTGCTGCATCTGCAGGCAGCACATCTTCCTCTCTCAGCATCTGTACTCAACTATAGTCCTTACCTAACCTTTAAATTGAGTGTTCGTTTGTCAAAATCTGTTCAGTAGTTTTCTCAGGATTTCTATTACTGTAAATAGGATTATCAAATTATACGTAAGGAATTATTCATGTTTGTTTATATTTCAAAATACTCGTTGCCAAGGAGATTTACAATTCATTTCTTGTTCTTTAGAAACACATTGTTGCCAAGGGTTTTTAAAAGATGTATGCATTAAAATTAATATATTTAAATTGATACAAATTTAAGATGCAAAAAAAACGACACCTACAGTCGGTTTTTAGACACTGCTAGACACTGCTTAGCTCACTGATAAGACAAGGTATGAATTATATGGAAAAAACCTACCTGTATAAATATCCTACACATTAAAAATACTCCATCGAAATAAATTAAGCTTTTCCAAAGATCTTAAACAACAGAACGACATACACACAGAGTTTCTAACTACAGACCGACACTTTGTTTGATAAGTAGTATAGAATAGAATAGAGACACGGCTAACTAAGGGAATTATGACATTGGTGTATGTATGCGAAACTTGTTTCATTCGTCATTGTTAGTTAAACTTTAGGATAGCTCAATTTTTTTTCTTTGCATGTATGTGAGATAACATTGCTTTAGTGCAGTAATTCCTAAACGTTTTTGCTCGCAGACCCCTTTAGTCCTTGTAAAACATCCATGGATACTCACATACTTGCTCACATAAATATAAGGTTATCTCACCTGTCAAGAAATGTAAAACTTTGAATATACAGAACCATAATTTTACCGGTAGTTCTCTATGAGTGTGAAAACGTGGTCTCTTTTCTTACATGCCAAAAATTAATTTAGGGTGTTCGAAAACACGGTGCTTAGGAAGATATTTGATCCAAAAATAAATGAAGATAGTAAGGAGTGGAGGATGCTACATAATGATGAGCTGAAAGCCCTGTACTCTTCACCAGACATTAATAGGGTAATAAAATCTTGCAGGTTATGGTGGGCAGGTCATGCAGCGTGAATGTTTGTATTTAGAACTGCGTTCAAGGTATTGAATGGCAAACCCAATAAAAAAGACCACTCACTAGGAAGACCTTGACGCAGATGGAGGATAACATTTGGATAGACCTGAGAAACATAGGATGTAATGAGATAGATTGGATAGAACCAGCTCAAGATAGGTATAGGTGGCGTACTTTCGTGAGTGCAGCAATGAGCTTTCTAGTTTTTAATGCCATAGAGTAATTAAATAGAGTAAGTCTGTGTTTAAATAAAGTCTATGTTTTTAGAAATATCTTAACACCATCTACCATCACTTGTGCTATCTATAATCAGATGAAAAAAACTAACAGTGCTTATTTTACGGAGATACCCGAAGGTTTTAACATTATATTTTAGGCCAAATGACTTTTAGGCCAAATGACTTTAGGCCAAATGACTTTAGGCCAAATGACTTTTAGGCCAAATGACTTTTTAGGCCAAATGACTTTAGGCCAAATGACTTTTAGGCCAACTGACTTTTAGGGCCATCTGACTTTTAGGCCAAATGACTTTTAGGCCAAATGAATTTTAGGCCAACTGACTTTAGGCCTACTGCCGCGTCTCCATTTAATTGCTGTGGACGGGAAGGTCGAGATTCGTTATCTCAGCCGGGTCAATTTTTTTACGTACCTGGGGTTTTCCCACCCCCTCTCTAAGATGATGCAAATGTATTTCTTCTAAGCTACCCTCCCAATCCTCACCTATTGGAGCAGTGTGGTACGACTGGCGGCCCGCGAGCCAAAATGCGGCCCACACTTACTGAAAATATGGCCTCACAGTATCCCGGAGGAAAATTAAAGGGAAGCCCTCGGTGGCAGATGTGAAATAGTTAATGCTTAAAATATAATATTGTCATGATTTCATCCAATTATACATTGATTTGATTAATAAAAATATGTACAAACAGGTAATTATAACGATGGGTTGTTTTGTAAAAGTGTGTGCGCGTGCATATTTTATTATACATTTTTGTGAAATTAATAACTTATTTTTGATAGTAACATTTGAAAGTTTCTACAAACCAAAAATACCACTTTATTACAATAGTGGTGAAAATAATGGTTTATTAAGTGTTTTTGTAAGCGGTAGGCCTATATTAAGTTATTATCTTCGGCCCGCGGTTGGGATTAAAACCGTTAGACCACCGTGTTGCAGGTGTGCAGAATATATTCAGAGCTCCAATATTTTCCCAGAACATAACATTTCCATAAAAAAAAATCCCTGAAAACCATAGCACTCAAAATAAAACAATGAATATTTGATAGAGGTTGAAGGCAAAAAGGATTATTACCTACTAGATAGTTTGGAAAATTAAAATTTAAATACACTTTTAATCATAGTTATTTTTATAGTATCTACCTTATAAAAACTGTAGTTGTATCCCAGAAATGGCAACCTTCCCAATTCCTTGTGTGTATTACATATTATTATTAATTGTTCATTGATACCAGTAGGCTTACCTGTACCAACATTTAATTTTGAATCTTGAGAGTAAGAGGCAATAGAGTGTAATTCCGGGAGGCCTTGGTTTAATTGTTGATTTTCTTAGAATTTTCGTTTTCTCGTAGACTCGCCACTACTGCAAGGTCTATCACTATCAGCCACACTAGGGAAATACTATCGCTATTTACAGCCATGAGTTTTTCCTGATCACATAATTTACGTTTTACAAAACTTGCAATACTCCCTTGATCCTTACTTCTAGGTTTTTCTTGGGCATGTTTTTTAGATACGTGATGTCCGAGTCTATTACGTCTGCCACGCCATTCACAATAAGCACATTTTACGTCTTGTTTTCTCTTAAAAGTCGACATAATAAACATTTGTTTCAATAAACCATCTCTTTTTTTTTTATAAATATTTATCTATTGTACGATGTACAAACCTTAATAGGTCCACTAAATACAACAATTTCATGGCTACACAATTATTACAATACGCATGTCACGAGTTTTAAATAAACTTTGCGCACATGGACATTATTTCCTACGATATAATCCAGGTCCTTACTCAATTTTTATCCTTTCGCCCCTTTTTACCTATAGTGTACCGAATGCGTGCAAGTTCTAAGCTCGGAAGTGCTTACATGTTGCTTCGTTTTAGTGTCCGAGAGGGAAATTTCCAATTCAATCTAATTTAAACCCAATATAAAAAGGGCGTTATTTTAAATAATCCATAAACTTTCATTAGTAATCTCTTTTATTTATTTTAATTCAAATATGAATTTTGTTTTCTTATCAATATTTACTCTATTAGGTTGCCTAAGCTGCATATACATTTTACCTAAGTGACAAGCGAAGTTTGTAAATATCTTACAGGGCTAAAATATGTGTTTTGATTTTTGTAGTCTGACAAGTAAAATAATAACAAATTATGCTTAAAGAAACGTTTTAGTCAAAATAATACACGTCGTTCCTTAATTAAGTGATGAGTTAAAAAAACACTAGTACGACTAGTTAGAATAGTTTTAATTAATTAATTAATCTTAAAATATTTAACTCTTTTGGGGTACATGAAATAAGTTTTTACGAATGATGGGGTGCCCAACCGTGAAAACCAGTGCTCTACTAGATGGGCCGCATAGAACCAAAGACGCACAATGAATCATGTCAAGTGATTAATAGTGCCGGGAGAGAAAAAAAAACAACACTGATGTAAAGAATCTAAGCGCCCTACTTTCAAGACGGCTTCGGAGCCCATCCTCAATACAGATGGTTCCACAATCTCAGACCTAAGAGTTAGGTATTTAAGAGCCCATCTCAACACATGGATAACATCTAACTTAAATAAGTAATGCAGATAAAATTGAGCTTCACATCATGGTGCATTTTCCTGTATTTCACTATAAAAAAACAGCAGAGTTGATATCAGTGAAACTGTTTTATATTCTTCTTTAAATACAATTAAATTATAAAATAATTATTTTTAAATTTACCTCAATTCCGATTCTGTCTACTGAAGAATGTGGGAAAACACATTTCAATAATTTTTCTTTATTCGGTTTTATTCAAGCCACATATTTTCCACTATCGGCTTGCTAGGATTGTCGTAACTACATATGCCTTACAAGCTAACTTAGTACTAGGACAGCCACAACATCCAGACCCCGACCTTCAATTTATCATTGTAAAAGAGTAATCTTACATTTAATTAATAATACATTTTTCAGCCATGCTGGGAATCGTACCCGGGACTCTCAGCTCAATGAACGTACATGCTACCAACTAAGCTATGATGTTGTACAGTTCTATGTTAGTTTAGATATTATTTTAATTCAATTTAATAGAGCACAAAAATAAAGTTGTTTATTTCACCGTGTCTGGTTTACACACAAAAGAATTAATTACGGCCTAACTTGTGTCATTCTTTTCTATTTTAACTGTTCTAAAGTAAAATAATCTTTATAACTCTCAAATAGATAAACAACACATATATAAAACGCGTTTATTTGGTAAAATTTGTTTTTTAAAAACAAAAATCTTTAAACTTTTATATTTACAGTTTTGTTAGTAGTCTTACGAGATTTTTCTTTGAACAAAAGTCTTAGAGGTTTTAAAGGCGTATCAGTTTAATGTTTTAAATTTGTACATACCGGAACAACAATGGCCAAAAATAGCCTTAAACGGAGTATTCCCGCGTCAGCCACTATCGGCCGCGACGCAGCCGGCCAGACCCTAATTAAAGTTCAAATATGTATCACCAAAGACCTTTACAATTCCAAAAATATAATTAAACTTCACTCTGCCTTTTTTAATATGTATTTCACTAAAAAAAATAACAATAGTAACCAATGTGTATTTAATAAGTACTTTTTAATTTATCAATTATTATCTGAAAACGTAACATTAGTTAAAACACGACTCATTCACGCGCATGTGCAAATTATATTTTTAATAATATTAATTGTACTCATTAACTATTGTGATGAGTTTATAGATGATGCATGAAATAAATTGCGATGCATTTTTTTAACAAATCAAAATTATTTTATTTTTATTTGACTTATCAAGAGTATTAAATAATGCAAATTATAAAAAATCACAATTATTAAGTAAACTGTGTTTTAAAATGAAATGTACTGTATTGACAAGCAAACATTTACGTACCTTAGTAGTATTAGTAGTATTAGTAGTATAGTGGTAGTAGTGGTAGTGGTGGTGGTAGTGGTGGTGGTAGTGGTGGTAGTAGTGGTGGTGGTAGTGGTGGTGGTGGTAGTGGTGGTGGTGGTAGTGGTAGTAGTGGTGGTGGTAGTGTGTGTAGTAGTGTATGTGTGGTAGTGTAGTGTGTAGTGGTGGTGGTGGTAGTGATGGTGGTAGTGGTGTGGTGGTGGTGTAGTGTGGTGTAGTAGTAGTGTGGTAGTGGTGGTATAGTGGTGGTGGTGTGTAGTGTAGTAGTGTAGTGGTAGTGGTGGTAGTGGTAGTAGTGTGTGGTAGTGGTAGTGTGTAGTAGTGGTAGTGGTGTAGTAGTAGTAGTAAGTAGTAGGGTAGTAGTAGTAGTAGTAGAGTAGTGGTGTGTAGTGGTGGTGGTGGTAGTGGTGGTGGTATGTGGTGGTGGTGTGGTGGTGGTAGTAGTGGTAGTAGTAGGTGTGGTAGTAGTAGGTGGTGAGTGGTGGTAGTAGTGGTGTAGTGGTAGTGGTAGTAGTGGTGGTGGTAGTGGTGGTAGTAGTGGTGGTAGTGGTGGTAGTGGTGGTGTGGTAGTAGTGGTAGTATATAGTAGTAGTGGGGTAGTGGTGGTAGTGGTGTAGTGGTAGTGGTGGTGGTGGTAGTGGTGTAGTAGTAGTAGTAGTAGTAGTAGTAGTGGTAGTGGTGGTGGGTGGTAGTGGTGATGTGTAGTAGTAGTAGTGGTGTAGTAGTGTGGTAGTGGTGGTGGGTAGTGTGGTAGTAGGTGGTAGTAGTAGGTGGTGGTAGTGGAGTGGTAGTGGTAGTAGTGTGTAGTGGTGGTAGTGTTGGTAGTGGTTGGTAGTAGTGTAGGTGGTAGTGGTGGTGGTGGTAGTGGTGGTGTGTAGTGGTGGTAGTGGTGGTAGTGGTGGTAGTGGTGTGGTAGTGGTGATGTGTAGTGGTGTGGTAGTGTGTAGTGTAGTGGTGGTGGTAGTGGTGGTGGTGGTAGTGGTGGTAGTAGTAGTAGTGGTGGTAGTGGTGGTGGTGGTAGTGTGGTGGTAGTGGTGGTGGTGGTGGTGGTAGTATAGTAGTAGTAGTAGTAGTAGTGTGTAGTGGTGTAGTAGTGGTGGTGGTGAGTGGTAGTGTGGGTGTGTGGTGTAGTGGTAGTAGTGGTGGTGGTAGTGGTAGTATAGTAGTAGTGGTAGTAGGTGTGAGTAGTAGTGTGTGTAGTAGTGGGTGTAGTAGTAGTGGTAGTGTAGTGTAGTGGTAGTATGTGGTGGTGGTAGTGGTGGTAGTAGTGAGATAGTAGTAGTGGTAGTGGTGGTAGTGGTGGTGGTGTAGTGGTGGTAGTAGTATAGTGGTGGTGAAGTGGTGGGAGTGGTGGTGTGTAGGTAGTAGTAGTAGTGGGGTAGTGGTGGTAGTGGTGTGGTGGTAGTAGTGGTAGTAGTGGTGGTGGTAGTGGTGGTGGTGGTAGTGGTGGTAGTGGTAGTAGTAGTAGTAGTAGTAGTAGTGGTAGTGGTAGTAGTAGTAGTAGTAGGGTGGTGAGTAGGTGGTGGTTGGTAGTGGTGGTAAGTAGTAGTGGTTGTAGTGGTGGTAGTGGTGGTGGTGGTAGAGTGTAGTAGTGGTGGTGGTAGTGGTGGTGTAGTAGTGTAGTAGTAGTAGTAGTAGTAGTGGTAGTGGTGTGGTAGTGGTGGTGGTGGTAGTGGTGGTAGTAGTAGTAGTGTGGTAGTGGTTGGTAGTGGTGGTGGTAGTAGTGTGTAGTGAGGTAGTGGTAGTGGGTGGTGGTAGTGGTGGTAGTAGTTGTAGATAGTAGTGGTAGTAGTAGTGGTAGTGGTGGTGGTGGTAGTGGTGGTGGTATAGTGGTGGTATGTGGTAGTGGTGGTGTGTAGTGGTGGTGGTGGTAGTAGTGTAGTAGAGGGGTGGTGGTGATGGTGGGGTAGTGGTATTAGTGGTGGTGGTAGTAGGTAATAGTAGTAGTAGAGTAGTAGTATAGTAGTAGTTAGTAGTAGTAGTGGTAGGTAGTAGTAGTAGTAGTATGTGTGGTAGTGTGGTAGTAATAGTAGTGTGGTAGTGGTGGTAGTGGGAGTGGTAGTAGTGGTAGTTTGTGGTGGTGGTAGTGTGGTTGAGTTTAAATAGATATTTCTTAAATTTTTATAAATTTTTTTACTTTCATTTTAAGAAGGATAACCCATGAAAGGGGTGGGTTTTTTACGTTATTTTACTAATTTTTATATTATTATTACTAAAATATTTAGTAATTAATTTAAATTTTAATTATTACTATATTTTATATGTAAGGGTTATTTTTATTTTTATTTCTAATTTTTTACACGACTAATTTTAGTTTTATTTCTACCTAGGAATATTAATTTCTATTTTTATATTTAGGTTAAAATACTAGGTATTTGTTTTTTCTAATTAGACATTTTTTTTAAAATAACAAACTACAAATTTTTTATTTTTATGTAATACAACTAAACTTATTATACATTTTTATTACTAATTTTTATTATTATTTTTAATACTTTACTACTTTTTTACCTTTTATTTTTACTATTTTATTTTTATAATGTTATTACGTTTTTTTATTATTACCATATTAATTTATATTTTTTTTTATGGGTAACTTTTGATTTTTTTAGTTATTAGTATTTTTAGGGGTACACTAATATTTCTTATTTTTATTATTATTTTACAATTAGACTTTTTACTACTATAAAACACTACCCCCAAACAGGGGATTTAATATTTCTTAATTATTTTTTATTTATTTAAATTTTTACTTTTTATTATTCAGAAGTATAAATTTATAAATTTATGATTTTATATTTAAGGGTTATTTACGACTAGACTACTTTTATATTTTATTTTTTTGGTTTTTTTATTATTTCTTTTTCCCATTATTATTTTTACTATTTCTTCTTTTTTGATTAGTTTTTTTAAATAAGTAATTTTAACATTTAAACCACACCTACTTTTCTATTATATCCCAATGTAAATTTTATATTGGATTTGACTAACATTTTTATTTTTTTATTTTTATTTATTAAATATTTATTAATACTATTATTTTTTTATTAATTTTTTACATTAACCATTTTTAATTTTATTTAATTATTTTTAATATTTTATTTGATTTCGAAAATTATTTAACCCAACTACTATTATTTTTTAAAAATTATACTTTTAATTTTGACTATTATTATTAAAATTAATTTTTATTTCTAGTTATAATATAAAAAATTACTTTAAATTTGGATAATTTTAAAAATTTAAATATTTAGTTTTTACTTTTTTATTTCTATTATTTTTAATAATTTTTAAATTTCTAAAAATTATATTTTTTATTATTTAAAATTTTTATTTATATTATTATTTTTACTATTTTTTACGACCCATTATAATTTTTTAAATATTATTATTTTACTATTTTTAATATTTGGAATTATTTTTATTTTTTTTATTTTACAATAAAGTTATTCTATTGTAACTACTACATTAAGGGGTTTCTACAAGGGATTTAATATTTTTATTATAATTTACAATGATTTTTATTAAATTTTTTTTACTATTTTTAAAAATACTTTTTTTTATTTCATTTTTATATATTATTTGGGAAATTAAAATATTTTACTTTCATTTCCCATTTTTTAAATATGATTAAGGGCAAAAATTTTTTTTAAAAATTTTAGGGGTTTTGACTAATTTTACTTTATTATTTCTATTTTTTAAATTATTACTTTTACTCCATATACTAGTACTATTATAAATTTTTTTAACTTTTTTATTATTACAACCCGGGGGTTTTTACATTAATATTACTTTAAAAAAGATTTATTAAAACTACCACTACTATTAATCCTAAAACTTATTTTAATTTACATTTTTTTATTCTTTCTAACCAGTAGTACTATTTAAAATTACGATTTTTACACTATTAGACTATTTTTTTTTCCATTTAAAATTTTAATTTTAAATTTTTTTACATTTTATTTTACTAAATTTCACTATTTTTAACTATTAATTTATTACTATATTTTTACACTTTTCGACTTTATATGAAATGTATTTGTTTTCATTAAATTTTATTTCCCTTTAATTTTACCCCTAGAACCCATTTTTATTCCTTTTTAAAATACATTAATTTCCTTTAATTTAATTCTATTTTTATTTTAATTTAAAAGTTTGAACCCTAAACCCTTATTAAAAAAAATTTGAATTAAATTTTGAACTAATACACTAAATTTTAAATTAAATTTTAAATATACGTTAAAAATAAATTTTTGGAAATATTTTTCTACAACTATTAATTTACTTTATTAAATAATATTATTTTTAATTTTTACAATTTTTTCTTTATCCCAATTTCTTTAAAACATTAAATTATTAACCTAAATATACCTTTTTAAAAAATTTTAAATTTTTAATTAAAGAACTAATTACTACGTTTTTAAACCCCCCCCATTATTACTTATTAATTTCTAATACATAACTTTTTATTTTTAAAACTATTACTTAAAATTTTAAAACTACTAAATTTTTTTTATTTTAATTTCATTTTTTTTAATTTTTTATTAAAAGAATTTTTAAAATATTGGGGGAAATTTTTTTTTTAAAAAAATTTTTATATTTTGATTTGGAAAATAGATTTCAAAAAAAATACATTTTTTTTTGGGGTTTATTATTTTAAATAAATTTTTTTTCTAGTTTTTAACCAAATTTTTACCCCACAAACTTTGGTTAAATTTTTTTTTAACTTTTTTTTTTATCCCTTTAAATTACAAATTTTTAAATAAATTTAATATTATATTTCTCGAACCATTTAAAAAATACCGAAAATACATTTTTGGGTTTTATGGGGCAAATTATTAATTCAAATTTTAATATTTTTTTTCATTTTAAATTTGAACCCAAAAATTTTAACATTATTTTAAAAATATTTTTAAAATAGTTTTTTTTTTATTATTTCAGATTATTTTACAAAAATTTTTAAATATTTTACCCCAAAAAAACCCTTTTTAAAAAATTCCCTTTTTAACTAAAATTTTCATTTTTTTTATTAAAAACTAAAAATTTAAAAAATTTAAAATTTTTCCCCAAAAATTACCCAAAACCCCCAAATTAAAATTAAAACTAAAAGGAAAAGGGAAAAGGGGAAAGAAAAATTAAAATAACAAAAATTTTCCCTTTGTATTAAAATACAATTTTTAAATTTTTGAACCCCAACTGGGCCTAAAAATTAAATTTAAAATTTTTGGCCGAAAATGTTTATTGGGGAAAATTACAAATAATATCCTATTATTTTTTATATATTTAAAATTTAATTTTAGGGAAAATTTTTTTTTAATTAAAAGTTATTAAACAAAATTTAAATTTTCCCTTTTTAAAAAAAAAATTTTTTTTTTTAAATTAGGGAAAGTCTTTTAAACTAAAAAACTCCTTTTTGAACAAAATTAATTTTTTTTTAAAAATTTCCCTTTTTAATTTTTTTTTATTATTTTCTGGTCAACCCACTTATAATTATATTAACGATTAGTTTATTGAATTGTGTGATTATAAGAAGAAAATGAGAAATGTCAGTTTTACTTAAATGATTTGATCGATGTTAAGAAAAGACTAGATTCAACAACTACTCCATATTCCGAAAAACTTTTAAAAAGAAAATTACAAGAGTTTTTTTTTTCTAGCTACAGAGATACAATTTTAACAGAAAAATGGTACGAAGAAAAGAAAATCAATCAAACAAATTAAAGAAATAGGATTGAGCTAATGGCCGCAAAAAATTATCCGGGAAGACATTCGCTCTCACGCATATAATTGTAAAACATACCAAACAGCATAGGAAATAGCATCTGTAGGTCGTGATCTAATGGCAGAAACACTGTCACATTTTATTAATGAAACCGTGCTTCCAAAAAATTCAGATCAAAATTTACAAACTTATTACAGTAAATCACTTACAACATCGCATCGTAGCTGCCGCTAGGCCAAGGTCTTTTGTATCAGCCATAAAAATCGGATTAAGTATTCATCTGTATAGACAGTTCGGATATAAGTTTCGGTTGACATTTTATGCAATTTGGGTGTCCATAGCAATTATAGAAAGATATTAAAATACGAGGCTTCTGCTAAATTGAACTCATCAAAATTTATTGAAAAACCAACTTACGTTTAGTACATATTTGATAATGCCGATTATAATATACGAACTCTTTATGGTTACGGTTCGTTTCCTGTAATGGTCGGTGTACAAACAGTCACTCCACACTCTACACTGACTAACCAAATTCCAGTTCCCAGAATTGTACCTACAGAAACTATAAGTCATTCACGAGCTAAGTATACCTGGATGACAGCTCGAAATATTACTAGAAGTAATCCCTAATATATCACTACGCCAACAGCTGACATCTATCACTTTGGATCACTGTAATGAAAATAAATGATTATATATTAATCTGATAGTTAACCATAGTAATTTAGGTCAATATTATTTATATATTTATTTGAAGTCGGACACAAAGTTTATTTATAGTTTTATTCCCCCTAAAAAAAATATTAACACCACTTTCACAAAAACTTCTAACGAACATAGCTTCAAAATGGCGACTAACGAATCTAATCCATATAATTGAACATAACGGTAAACAAGTTTTTTAAAATGATGCAAACACGCAGTTGATGAAAATATTTTATTCAGTTAAATATTTCAAAATATGATAAAAATAATCATAAAATCATTTATTATATGTAAAAAAATGACAACAATTTTCTCTTTTCCAAGTAAATACGATGCCTGTATTAAAAGGTATTGATGTGTGCATTATATTACACAAAATCAGTAACGTTCCAAAACGAAAAATAAGTACTTTTAGTTATGTTTAAAATATTGTTTCGAGTTGGATAAAAAGAAATTATTTAAAAAGATGAATTAGTATGAGAAAACTTAAGTTTACGTTATTTTTAATGTAATATATAACAGTTAATTAAAGATCTTTACATTTATAACAAAACTGTGATCTTTTACAAATGTTGGCAGCCCAAAACCTAAACGTATGATTTTCGAACTGTCATCCAGGTAAAAACCTATCGTGAACGGAATATATGCCCGCCATAGGATTCTTATCCTACTTACCAATGGTTTGGTATAAGCAGCCGTCTGTAGTCAGACTGTCTCAAATTACAGCAATTGATCTGAGTAATTTTAGTGTACAGTTGGAACCTGAAAGTGCCACCAACACAAAACTTCTATATATACTCTGGGTTGTAGTATTTGCATCAAAATCTTCCAATGTAAATAAACCTAGTTGGAACGGTTTCATGGAGGCTACACCCAAACATGTATCTAATGACAAGTCTCCATTGGTACCAGTACCTTTCATAAATCATGACCCAAACAATCAATCCATCATATACACAGCTATGGTATTTGCTGCCAAGGAAAGTGAAAAACTACAGCAAAAAAATGTTTCTTTTGCTTTTGATCAACCACTCTGTCACAAGTAATTTGATAATCTGTAGGCAGCGCCTCCTGATAGTGTTTTGTCACGTGTTGAAATTAGAATTGGAGGATTTTACCTCCTTATGTCCTTTCTAGGAGAAATAGGCATGAGCATGGGTGGTGGTGGTGGTGGTGGTGGACTAGAAGATATGTGGAATACCATATACGAAAAGAACACTGTGGCTCATATGCTTAGTGGTCGGCAGTACTCCAGAGCTATGAGAGCTCATCTTCTGACTCAACAATTATAATATTTCAAATATGCCTAGAGCGACAACACGTTGTACACAACCTGGAAGATACTTTTTCTGACACATTTCAGGGCGATCTACTTCCTGAAGATGTTATAGAATTACGCTGTTTTCACGCTCATTGACTCAAGGCTTAACGAGCTGTCAACTGCAAGTCGCACAGCTTAGCTGTGAGCTCAATATATTGAAATGGTAGAAATTGTGCATTAGTATATTAGAGCGCAGCGTGTTGGTGACTGGGACCTGCACTCATTCTATGTACAGAGTATGCTTCCTTATTTCCATGCGGCTGGACACTTGAACTACGCCAAAACGGCACATATTTACTTACAACGAATGCTTTGCTCTTGTGAATATTTTCCCACAGAAGAGTTGTAAATATTTGTTGGGAAATCCTACTTTACAATAAAGAGAACCAACAAGTTTTGGTTCAGCACCTGGACGGACATGATAATTGAACAATATTTAATGCGTTCAATGAAGTCAACTGAAGGAATAACGCATAGAAGAAGCTTGTCTAAACCCCACTCTGTCTAAATGGATCAAGGCTATGCCTGCAACCGTTAACGCTGTCGATGCACTTGAGAAGGTGATAGGAGTATACTCTGCTATCACCAATCAGCATGTTGAGCTTGGAGAGTCGCGCAAGACGAGATATGAAAATGACGCACTCAGACTGCAAGAGTTTAGGGTATATTTAGAAGTAAACTTATCTTCACAGCCCATTCGAAACAGAATTACCTTTATTGGTTCGTGTTACTAATGGCATCATCAATCGTAAACTGTGATTCTACAAAAGACGTAGGAACTAGTGCAATGAAAGCAATAGTTGGAAAACAATTCAGTGACATATTTAGTTGAAGTTAACTCAACACAACTTTTCCATAGTAGGCTGTGCGTGGTAATGTCAGATGAAGAGCTTTCAGCAAATCTCAATTATGAACTTTTAGCTTGGCCACCAGCCCTGTTTGAAAGCTGAAGTTTGAGGTAAGGCTCTGGTAAAGCTGTATTATTCCTGTCCTTGAAAACCACCTCAAACCAAGTCTTGATGTGCTTAATGAATCTGTGAACACTGCATATGTTATAGATGGTGGATGTTTGTTGCATGTATGTTCTTGGCAGCGTCATGAAACATATGGAGAAATAGTGAGTAAATATGTTACGTAACTAACGGATGCGTATCATCTGATGTGACTGTTGTATTCGACGGTTATGGAAAACCTTCCACAAAAGACCATGAACATTTTCGACGCGTGTGTTCTACTCAAGTTCTTGTTGAGGAAAACTCTTTTGCGATGCTGCCTCCAAATATGGTTTTATCTAATGCAAACAACAAAACACAACGCATCTCTTTACTTTCAGCACATTTACGGAAATCAGGAGTACATGTTGTCCAAGATGAGGCAGATGCTGGTACCTTGCTTGTTTCTAATACAGTGTATAAAGGTAATCTTGGACTAACATCAACATCGGTAGGAGAAGACACTGATTTACTTGTACTCCTTGTGCATCCTGAAGGAAACACGTATATGTTAGTACCCAGTAAAGGCAAGTGTTCAACATTCAAGAGGCGTTGGGTTCAATGAAGGAGTACATGTTGTTCATACACGCCTTTACTGGGTGCGATACCAATTCGTCCGTGCATGGCAAAGGTAAATTATTACCGTTTGAAAAAACTGAAACGAGAAGAATCATTGAAATAAAAAAGGTGACCGTTTTTAATGACAAGTTTTTTCCCCACGAGAGATAGCCGGTGCTGGAGAAGCATTTATATGCGTTATTTAGGGTGGGAAACCAAGTGAAAAAATAAATAAGCTGTGATACCAGTTTTGCCTTAAAACTGTAGCAAAACAAAAAGTGGATGGTGCCTTTAAAATGTTAGTCCTACCTCCAACATCTGAAGCTACTAAACAGGACTCATTCCGAACTTTCTATCAGATACAAGAATGGAAGAACTGTGAGATGGAGCCAACTCATTGTGGTTGGAAGTTTGAAAATAGCCAATATTATTAGAACTGGCACCACAAAAGTTATTATACTTGGTATCATGTAACTGTAAAACTGGTTGTGATCACCGAAGCTGTGAATGTCTAAAAAAAACGTTTGAAATGTACTGATATGTGTGGCTATTGCTATGGATTTGGTTGTTTAAATCGCTTGCCACCGATGGAAGAAGATGAAAGTATCAAGGGTCTACAGAATTCGAGTACTTCTCCTGCATATAGCCCATGATAGAGGGACACTTTTCTTTAGGTCTATACGTTGTTGTAAGTCACTGTAAAATTTTATGACGAATCTTCATTGTTAATTATTTGTAAAAAATGTTTTTTTATTTTAATCTTTAACTTTTAAGCTCTTGAATGAGAGAAATATTGTCTTATATATTTAAAAAAAGCAGTTAAAACTTTTAACAGTTGCGTTGAATTGAGTCACACTTATCGATCTTCTTATGTTATAAACCACAATAATGTTATCGGTTTTATTTAAATGTTTTTTAAATGTCTTTGTAATTGATAATTTTGTGCTACCTTCTGAAGAAAAATAATGATTTCTAACGACAAATATTTTTAATTTTTTGAATAATTTTAACGCAACTATATTGCTGTAAAAAAAATACTGATAAAATACAACTGTTTGAAATGTAATGTAAAACCAAGTGCTATAGATGTATAACTTATTAAAATGATTTTAATGTGAAAACAGAATTTAATTATCACCATCTCACTGTTTAAAAGTAGGCTAATATGATCAACAACTTTTTTATTTTTTACTATATTTATACTTTGAAGTTTTTACTGAAATATAATAAATAGTCGGCCAGCTGCCAGAGTTTCGGCGCGGTCTGTGGCGGCTGACGCGGGAACACTACAGGTTTAAGACTATTTTTGTCCGTTGTTATCCAGGAATGTACAAATGTAAAACATGAATCTGATATAACTTTAAAGCTCTAAAACATTTGTTTGAAGAAAAATCTTGTAAGACTATTAACAAAACTGTAAAATAGAAAAGTTTGAACAAATTTGTTTTATAAAACAAATTTTTCATAAAATAAACTATTTTTGTATGTGTTTATCTATTTGAGAGTTATAAAATAATTTTTGTATCAAAGAACAGTTAAAATAAAAGCGGATGACACAAGTCAGGCCTTTATAAGAGTTTTTGTTCTTGAGATATAAAATTTTGAGTAAAAGCCTGCTTTGGTGGGGGATGGGGGAGGGGTGTTTCAAGATGGCGGATTTGGCTGAGGTGGGAAACCTTGGCAATTTTCAAAAAATGAAGAAGGGACAGTGCCGAACACATCCCAAAAGGTTTCATTTTGTTAATAATTTTGTCCGGGTTAAAACCTAAGTGCACTATACTATTAAAGAAAGCGTACCTGCATTCGCGTGGAAATAGAGCAGAAAACCATTTATAAAAAACAACCCCCAGTACACCTAACCGGGATTTGAACCCCGATCTCCACGTTTTCGGAAGTCTAATCAATTTCGAGAGTGACGCCTTAAGACTTTTCGGCCGCCAGAGCGGGTTAAGTTAATTATCTTGAGTGAAAGGGGTCCCTCCAAAACTCCACTGCCTCAGGCTTCCTAATTCCTCTGGACAACCACGTCTTCTATTATAAGTTTTAAGATTTGTTTGCGATGACAATGACCACTTTTGTGTCGGCGAATCTTTAAATTCAAATAATAATAGTAATAATAAAGCCACGATCAAAGTATCAAAATTCGTCTTCAAGTTCAAAGCTCAAGAATAACTCCTAATTATATTTAGCGTTGCCATTTAACTTTCCAAGGTGTAGCTTTACGACGATTTAAATAGGACAGCGACACGCATCATAGAAACTAACCTCTATCTGCCTTTAGGTCGACATTTCAATGGCTACGATCTTCGTAAAATGCCCCCCTGTGATGGTTGGCTCCATTATGCACGGCGGCACTGCCACATTAACCGCGGAGTGTGAACAGAGCCCATTGTGATGGGTTGAGAAATTCCTTCAAAATGTGGAAAGGCGAGGTTACTGGCAACGTATCAAATGGGTTGAGTTGCGCTATGCGATACTCATGTCAAGGTTTCCGTCCTCGAGTCACTACAATTTAATAGCTGTGACTCGCTTTGCTCATTGTGGGTTCCGCCCCCAAATCCCCATTGAGTGTAAACTAATGCGATCCATTTTCTATGTTTCTTAAAAATAATTCGTTATTTGAAATAATACGGGAAAATAACTAATTTTACTTGAATGATTGGAACAGTGTTTGTTATCTATAAGTTTAAGTTAAGAGGTTCAATTATCAGAATATATTCGGTATCTACAATATCTTATTACTATCTATGAGTGACCCGCTTTGGTGGCCGCATTGCCTAAAGCGTCATTCTTGCAATAGATTAGACTGCCGATGATGGGAAGAGTGAGGTTCGAATCTCAGTCGGGTGTAGGCCCCCCTACTGAGGGCGTTTAAAAAAAATGTTTTCCACTCTTCCTCCACGCAAATGCAAATACGCTTCTTCTGAATATAAACTTCCTCATTCCTAAAACCATGAGAGTAAATAGTACATAAGCGTACAACCCGAACGAGTAGTAAGGCACGGTGATAAAAAAAATAGAAATGAGTGAAACTTCAAACTTGAAGTCAAGTGAACTTTTAACACAGGTCTAATATAATATAACCTCAGCGTCATACCAGTTGGAAAACTATTAAAATACAAATTAGTATTCATTTCATTCGCAAATATTAAGTGTCATTTTGACACCTTAATCCTCTTTACATCACTTGTCAAAATGAACTAAAATGACAAGTGGATTAATATAGAACGAACAGTTTTCAAAATTGGTGTGACATGTTTATACTCACAGCATTTGGCATTTGTTTATATGTGTCCATCTACTGACGTGCTTTTATTTGGATAACAGCTGTTAGTCGAAACGGCCTTAATCTGGTTGAGTTTGAGTATAATTTAGATTCCTTCTGCACATTATTTTACATATTCTGTGAATAATCACTTATGTTTGTACAAAAACAAAAATAATTTCTTCAAAAAAAGGAGACTTGTTCATTGCTTGCGTATAAAAAAGCGATATCCAGAAAAAGAAAAAAGTGGAAGAGTCTCAAAAAGATCTTGTAGTAAAATGGAAAGAAGCAAAGGTACAGAATTTATCATAAGGCAAGTTTAAGGAGTCCACAATAGTGTTATTTCTTCGTACCAGCAGTATGTTATGAAAAGTAAAGCTTCAAATATTATTGATTATTCACAAAAGGTAGGTGTATTTAAGCCTACACCTTTTTCCTTCTGATAAATCTAATGTGTGTATGTATATAAATGTAACTATAAAACATACGCTATGGTGGCTGCATTGTCTAATTTGTCATTCTCTCAGTAGACTATACGGCCGATGTGGGGAGATGGGGTTTGAATACCAATCAGGTCTACTGAGGGTTGCTTTTCCTAAATGGTTTCCCACTCACTCTCTATGCAAATGCTGATTAATTTTCTTTAAAATCCTACCTTTATAGTGTACATTCTATAGGGTGGTATAGTCAAATTGTAGTTATTCTAATTATTTTTTATTATATTTATCTAATGAAGTAGAAATAAGGAAGGTAGAATTTTAGAGGTAATCTTACCTCATTAACGTGGAGAGAAATTATAAAAACCCTTAGGAAAAGCCACTCTGGGTATACCTGACAGGTATTGAACCCAATCTCTGCTTCATTGGCCATCTAGTCTTTTTCAAGAGTGAAGCCAGGATCGATGTTGGAACGAAACATGAGGCTAGGTATTAATAAGTTAATTAAAGTAAAGTTGTAGATTAAACCAATGATAATTTAGAAAAGTTGTATTCCTAGAATTCTTTAAATAGCTCTCTGTATGATGATAATATGACTATCATAAAAATTGTACAATATTAAGAAAGATGTCGTCCTACAGCGCCAAGCATCTGATGTGGGCACATTAACAGTATCACAAAACTTCCCTATGAAAATTACGTAGCAAAATGTTGGTGGGTTAGGCTAAACGTATACATGGTGTTACATGGGAGGAGGGGGCGGTTAAAAAATGTAAGTAAAAAACGTTACGTGTTTTATGTACGACCCCTTTGCTCTATTTGAGCTCTTAATTATGTTTTCCACGAGACCAAGAGTTGTGAAGGGCGGTGTATTATTTCCTGTTTGAAACTTTATTCTACTTTGTATGACATATAAATAAGTATAGTAAAGTATGGCTGAAAAGGTGAGATTGGGTCTTTCGATGTCACAATGATGAATTTACGACAGGGGGAGAGATGTTTATAATAATAATATTTAGCACCGCATCTTACTACCCGTTCGGGTTATACGTTTTAAGTACTAATTACGCTAATGGATTAGGAATTGGGAAGGTTAAATTAGAGGAAGTGAACCCGAATTTGCGTGGAGGGAGAGTGGAAAACCATTTAGGAACCCCCCCCCCCCCAGTTCACCCGACCGAGATTCGAACCTCGATCTCCCCGTCCTCAGCAGTCGAGCTCAACACGACAAGCGCGTTAGCCAACTACACCACCGAGGCGGGTGGGGAGAGATGTGTCTGGTCTATAAAAATAATTTTGTATGTCGTGTGGTGATATAATCATTTGGTTCAAAATGTGCTTACTAAATCCCAGCACCCTAACCCCCAAATAAATAAGAATATTAGTATTCTGAATGATAATAATATGTAATAAACGTCAGAAAAATTGTTTAAAAGACAATAGTTTTCTGTTAGGTACTAAACATATTATACATTAAAAAAATGAATGTAATTCAAAGGAAACAAAAACGACTAAATAATCAGATTATTATTTATTTGAATAAAGCAAACATTATAAAACGGACAAGTATTGTAAGTTTAATGTTACACGTTAATGAGTGAGTAGAGAACCATTTTGGATGTGATTCTTCGGGGCATAGCAAACTTGATCGGAAAGAGGAGTTTAGGGAGGAGGAGGATTCAAATATTAGATGACTTAAAGGAAAGAATAAAATTATGGGAGCTCAAGGAAGAGGCAGAGGACAGGGCGCATTGCCGGTATAAGTTCACTGACAAAAGGAACGGACCTGTCGTAAGACAGAACACCAAATAATAATAAAACATACAAAAAATTATTATGATCTGCAAGACCAGTTGTTGAGCTGCTATCACTTTCAAAATAAACCATTTGTTTTTAATTACTCACTTATTTTAAGATTTTTACATTATTGAAACAAAAACTTGTGAAAATAGCAGTTTGGATGTTTCTTTTTTTGTGAAAGCGGCGAATGTGGTTCACTTAAGAAATGCTTTACAAACGAGAGCTTATAAAGGGCGGTCTTCTCTTCATGGTAAACCGGACGAAATTAGCCTGATTGAAGACGTCATACAAAACGTTTTCGGTTGTTTAGTGCGCACGTGTTTCCTTGTATTGCTCTTTCCCAGGTTATAAAAAGTATTTGAAGTGTACAGAGAAAAAAGAGAGTCCAATTTTAACTACAATGTAGTTTGTATTTAGCACCGCGTCTTATTTATTACCCGTTCGGGTTAAAATTGCTGTCATCTGTTAGACAATAATGAGACATTTCTAAAGCACTTAAGATTAAGAGAGGTATTTGTCATATTCAAATTAATTTTTTTAAAAAAGTGTATGTTAGGGATCTTATGGGGTTTGAGATGTATAACCTAAAAGTTTTCATCGTGGATAATGGGTGTAAGATGACTTTCTCCCTTTTTTCCCTTGTACCCTCCATTTATTTGTAATTTATGGTTGCCACATTTAAAAGAAGATACAATAATGAATATTATACTTTTTAATCTATTATTTCATGCACTATCCCCGGCGCTTCCAGATGTTTCTGTGAAGCAATGAGTTGGGAACGGGCTTAAGTCAGCCTTGTGAGAACAAGTGAGGATCTATTGAATAAATAAGTAGTGGTTCTGGTCTAGAAAACTGAGTGTAACAGCTCGTTGTGCCACTCACATGAAACACTCTATCCATAAATGTTGGCATTATTTTAGCCGACGTGTGGCGGCCGCTCGGTTGGTTTAGCTCGCTTGCGGGATGACACGAAACCAAAAAATATAAGTTTTATTGGTATTTTTTGTTCTTTCAACTAGTTACGGAAGAGCCAATTTTCAGTAATCCTTAAGGGAAGGATTATTAGAAGCGTTTGATAATATTATTGATTGATGTATTACTAAGTAAATAATAATTATTATTATTTCCACATAGTTTAACTTGCGTGACTTTCAGCCAATGTTTGCACGACATTTTTTTTTTCTTTCTGTCAGTTACCACCATTCCTACGCTGGATAGACGTATTTGCATATAGGTAGCCATACAGTAAGCCAAAAAGATTCGCCTCAGTCCTTAAGCTGACGTCACGGAAAACTATTTCGGGCTAGAAACTCGTCAGAAGGCCGTAAAGAAGAGGAAGTGCAACAATGTGGTAGATCTCCAAGACATAACAACGTGGGGGCGAGGTTGGTGGTGGGGTAATATAGTACAGATTTATGCTATTTAAGATGTACCTGCCAATTTTGGAAGGTTTCGAACATTTATTTTTGGTATTGCTCCGCTCCGAAATATATTAAGGAAAATGTTTTTTTTAAATATCTACTAAAGCTATAGGTAAATTTAGAATTACAGTACTATGCTTTGTTTTTAGAGAATGCGAAAATAAATTTACAACTTTTTATTTCCCCCCAAATGGTTCTAAAGAATTAGGCGCAGCTTTGACCACCATTGCTGTTTTGTGTGAAATTATTATTGATTAAAGGTTTGTTGTGGAAATATATAAAAAATTAACTTATTCTTATGTGAAAAAATTATTTTATAGAATGGAAATTATAATTACAATGAATATGCCCTATGTATTTTTTATTAAAACCAACGGCTTTGGACACCAACACAACCCCAAACCTTAAAAGTGAAATTAAAAAACCGGAATGAATGATCAAAGCAAGATCATTATTAGTGCAGCCAATTTAAGCCAAGATCACGTTTAATCTGTTTAAGAGCCTCAAATCAGTTATCAGAACGCCTAGTGTCCCGAAACTCTACCTCAAAATGTTGATAATACGAACAGAAAGTATAATAAACTCACTCGCTGGCCCGAATAAAAAGAAAAATACTAAAGAACGGCACTAGATCCAACAAACCTTTTCTCAGATTGATTTAATAGTATATCGCCTTCGTTAATGAGGAATCGGAGGGATGTATTTCAGGGATACTCTGATTCGGTGGCCGCATTGTCTAAGGCGTCACTCTCGTGTTAGACTAGACTGCCCATGACAGGGAAATCGGGGTTCGAATACCGGTCGGATGTACTGAGGGTGGTTTTCCTGTATGGCTTTCTATATTTTCTCGACGAAAATGTGGCGTACACTTCCTCTAAATTAAATCTTCCTCATCCCTAGCATATTATCGTAATTAGTACATATGCTTATAACCTGAACAGGGAATAGCGATGCTAAAAATAGTCCAGGGATCTTCACTCGACTCCATTAACACTAACTTGAAAATGTAATGTGAGTGGCATAGGTTCTATTTTATGGGTACAGAAAATTATTTTTATTATCGATTATTAAAAATCAATAAAAATGGGTTTATATCAAACTTCAATGTTTTATTAGTGTAATTATTGTTGAATTTTTTTTTAATGAGAAATTTTTTTCAAGATGGCAGCTGTATCAATGTTTACATAGGAAAGTCATATTTCAATTAAGGAAAAAGAGATTAAATCTAATAAATTTAGATTAAAACTTATTCACTTTGATTTAGGTGCATCTTAAGTGTAATTAATGTAAAAAGTTTCATAAAAATATATTACAAATATTTAAAAGCTTATTATGAAGTTTGGAAGTGTGTTTCTTTGTTCTTATACGTCAAATCGTCAGCCTTGTGTTTTTTTTAAATCAAAATTCTGTCACGTTAGGCTGATTAGAAGATAAATCGTGCCTGCTAGACGCAATATTTTACAAGCATTTTTTATAAAAACAAAAGTTAATTGTCAACCTATTCATCGAATATATAAATTTAAATTATATCTATTCAACCGTTAAAAAAAATACACTCAGAGAAATGTAAGTACAAAGTTTGTGTTACGGAACACATTGTTGTAAATGTCGTAAATTACAATATTATGGAGTATTTACTACAGAAAAAAGCATGGGGGGAAAAATGTTCAAAGTACATAATGACCTATGCATAAATCATATGATAAATAAAATAGACGCACCTGTATATCCTACCTATTCACATTTAATCAAGTGACGTCAATGTGTTTCATTCAAATTTCTTCTAATTGTATGCATGCACTTTTAACATAGAATATGGAACCAAACTACCACACAGTCATGACACACACATTGTTGTTAGTAAGAACATTACTACACACCAATAAGCGTATGAGCACTTGCCGCTTGATATCACTAGTTTGCTCGACAATGATGCTAATTCACAGACATACTCGAAAAGCGAAAAACAGACAACAAAAACAATATAATCTTCACCCACACGGTCGAGTCGTTGTGTCCCGCGCGTTGCCTCGGCACTGAACAGCACCTTCAGAAACCGTCACTAGGCAGCAGCACAAGAAGCTGAAGCAATAAGCGCCACTACTCAGATTTAGAATTCGCTTAATCCAGATTTTGTGTGTGGGGGGTTGGGGGATGTGACACATACACATGTTGCGTGCCATAACATAGGATTACGAAATGTGGGTGGATCCATAAGAGTGTTAGGAACGGGTCAGTTCTGTAACATTGTATACAATTAAATCTCTGGTACCAACTTCGGTAGCCACATGGTACTCTGGTAGTAGGCTAGACTGACGATGACGGGGAGATAGAATTTCTAATCTCGGTCGGATGTACTTAGGGAGGTTTTTCCTAGACTGCTAAATGTATTCTTTTTTATTACTAAGGAAGAGAAAGCTCGCCTTGAAAGGGATGTTGTAGTGTGATGTGTCACGGTATATGTACGCGTCTTGTACAATGTATTATGTGTGAGTAATACATTGTTGAATAAATATTCTTGTAATGATGGATTGATAACAGTGTTTCACGTAAAAACTTGAACCCATTATAAATTGTCCAGGCATTCTACTAACAACATTAATTATGTATCAATTGTATTCACAACAACTCCAAGAATGTGTTACATCACTTTGATAGAAACAAGGTTAAATTTTAAAATAAAACAACTGAATAGTGATACTTTTAAATCAATCAATAATATAATACGAATCTATATAAAAGTGCTTTTTTTCTAATGCTGGATTGTTATAGTTCCTTGATGAGTGTTGGCCAGCACTTAAATAAATAAAACAAACATAAATTTTAATTTAAAAAATACACCAATAATAATGTGAAAATATATTCGGTAAGAAAACCAAACCAAACAAAAATATCTTGTTTTTACAAACAAACAAAATTTTTATTTTATTTAGCTGTGTTTACTTTTTAGCACATTGTGGTCTTATCTTTCTTCACCTACGGGATCATAGATAATTAGTTTAGATTTTATCGGGTTCTATTTTCACGTTTTAACACCAGGTCTATTTTAGGTTGGAAACACAGGTCTTTTAACTATATTTAATTTGTTCAAATGAACTAATACTCGATCCAGCAACTACAGTCGGAAATAAAAATATAAATGGCAGTTTCAAAGTTTGAAAATTGGGATGATAGACACAGACACAGACAAAAGGCATGCTCCGATGCTTCCAGAAGGGGAGCACGAGAGCAAGTTCCAACACGTACCGACCAATTGGTACAAAGAAACAGAGATTACATAATATTAGTAATATTGAGGGTAAAAAAGGGGGGGTAAGAAATTGAGAAACCGAATAAGGGTTTTGTAGAGTTACGTGCGGAGACACTACTCTATGTGGGGCTGGGTGAGAGCCTCCCAAACCTCTGTTGACACTTCTCGCTTATCCGAGCAGGGCTTTGGGACGTCGATGGCACCCACCAGGGTCGATGACGTAGTTCCCAAGCCCCTGGATAAGAGGATTGGTGGTACCGGGAAGCCTGGCGTAGAAGGACTGCGCCAGTTTCCGGAAGTGGTTCTTGATGGTAGACATATCCAGGTCGCGATGCAGAGTCTCATTCCGGACATACCAAGGTGCGCCCACAATGATCCTCAGACACACGCTCTGGAACGCCTGCATCCTCCTCATATACGTGTCCGCCAGTTGACCCCAAGCGGGACACGCATAGTCGAGGATTGGCCTGAGCAGCTGCTTGTACAGTGTCAGACCGTTCCTTGTGGACAGGGCGCTACGCCTGTTAAGCAGTGGGCCTAGGACTCCCAGCCTTTGCCTCGCCTTGTTCAGTCTTTCGTTGCAGTGTCGTCTCCAGGTCAGTTTTGTGTCCAGCGTAAGTCCCAGGTACTTAACACTGTCCGCCCATCTGATCTGTTCTCCGAACAGCCGGAGTGGAGCCGGCCTGTAGTACTTTCTTTTCCATGTGAAGAGCATTGCAGTGCTCTTCTCCACGTTAATACTTGTTCTCCAGGTTGTCAGCCACCCCTCCAACTGCGTCAGGTGCGTCTGAAGTCGCCTCTCCACCGGCTGCCCTCGCCACGACTCCGCTACTAGAGCCGTGTCGTCCGCATACAGAGCCAACTCGGTGCCTGGGGATTTTGGAATGTCGTTCACATAGAGACTGAAGAGCAGCGGGCCCACCATGGAACCCTGCGGCACTCCAGCCCGGATGCTTCTGACTTGGGAGGTGGCGTTCCCAAAAGGTAGTGCATGGAGAAGGTGCATTGGGAAAGATAAGATTGAACAACCTTAACTAGGTAGAGGATGATAGCGCGCCGCGGTCCTTATAAACAGCGGGTTGCAGGCCAAGTGATAATTGGAGGGGTAGAACCCCTTTCCTTTAATATAGTCAGAGAAGAAGTCTTCTGGAACCTTACAATTTCATGAGATTTTATCATTATTTCGCAAGTTTTTTGAAACGAGAGAAAAAAACAAAATTATTTGGGTGGGAGTGAGTGGCTTGTTGTTCACAAATACTCGAAAGAGGGCAACAGATAGGCGTTGTCAACTACATAAAAAAACTACCTAGGTTTGTTAAACAAGAAGAGAAGCTTTTATAACAGATACGGATTCATTGAGTTTATTATTATAAAATCGTTCTTTAACTTGAAATATATTACGGTTGGAAATTGTTAATTTGAAATATTATTACTAAAGGGAAAATCTATATCATTACATCATTCCAACAAATTTCAAAAGATAATAAAGATATTATTGTGCGCATGCTTTAACGATTATGCCAGGGAAGGTGTATTTGTGCTAGTAAATGATTATATAGGCTACATTTGTATTAATATGTCTTAGTGATGTATGAGTAATTAATATTATCCCAAATTAAGGCAACATATTTAGGTTAAGCACACAATAAACTAATTCTTGGTATCTCTTTACCACATATGAACATAAAATACATGCATGAGGTGAATACATCTTCTAAGATACCGTATAAGCCTTTCTATTTACGACGTTAATATACCTTTTTTAAATGTTTATATTTGATATAAAATACCACTTATTCTTCCTGAGAAAACTGTCAAAAAATCATAATCTAATGTATAAAAAAATCTAACAACGCAAATCTGAAATCTATAGAATGAATCACCTAACATCATATTTTCGCTTATAACAATTTCTAGAAAGCTTCCAAGAAGACTAAAAGTGTATTGTGGATTAGAAATCATAGCTAGGCTTTTAATCTCCTAGTTAAGATGTATCTATTGGAATTTGAAATAAGAAACTAAAAAAAGATCCAAAATCTATGATTAAAATAACATTTCATCCAGATAAAGTACTAGTTTATAGGTATCGATCACACATACGGGGTTTAATGGATAATTTTTAGTAGTTTAAATCGTGATTATATTTAAGATAAATGGAAATTGAATTCTTATTTAATTTGTATCGAAGTTAACAATTTATATTGAATTAATTAATTGCATTTCTACTTCTTTTTTTTTTCTTAAGCATAAAGAGTTTTAGTGAGTACTATAGCATGTAATAATTATATTACATTTAATATATCTTATAAATATTAATGATAAGGAGAGTAGGTTACTCGTGTTAACTTTAACAAACATATTTTTAATCTTTGAAAAAAAAAACTTGTTCACTATAAAACATTACTTAAATAAATGTGTATTAAAATAGTAGCCTTTACTAGATGTCATTTTATGAATATTTTCCTGGCATTTTCCTATCATAGTCACCACTTACAATTTTAAATTACACATGAAATATTTTATCTTATTAAATGTATGAAAAGTTTGATTGTTTTTCTTTTTGTTGAGGTATGTGTCAGGTTAAAATAATGTATCAATGATATCTTGAACTGACATTTAAATAGCCCTAAACAGGTAGAATATGTTTCTAGTAATATCACAACCAAACAACTAGCCCAGTGTATAGTAAGCATGAAAATTGATAGATGCTGAGGTTTTTTCACTACCCTATGTCTAAAAAAGTTATAAGCTAAAAGTTAGGACCCTGTAAATATTGATAGAACAATAAACAAAACAAGAAGATGAATAATGTATGTATTTAATATCTAACAAAATACACCAAATATTTACAGCATTATTTGAAGTTAAGTTTAAAAACACATGATAAATCACATTTAAATGTGTATTCTCACAATTTTAAAAAACATGATTGAAAAAATATTTGAGTAATATCGTGTCAAAGCTCAAAAGCAGATCTATCTTCAAATAATAAATAAGTGTATTACAATATTTACTCTACCAAATTATAACTATCACTAAGACTACTAGTAGGGAGTGATGGTTAAACACGTAAGTACAGTACATAGCAAACTCCCACAGGAACTATTCATGGAAACGAGCTATGTATAACTAAGCATTTATTATAGATACGAATAGTAATCTACTTAAAATGGAACTTTAATATGTAGAATAGTATTATATTAATTTTGTTTCACTAGATGTAGGGAACATTTATTAGAGCTGCACGTGTTTTTACAATTATTGAATTCTAGCTAAAAAAAAGTAAAAAAATGTTTAAAGATTACAATGGATTCTAAACCCTTAAAATTAAAATTACTTGATTTGATTTATTATTACCGCGTCTTACTAGCCGTTTGGGTTATACGCACTTACGCTAATGTGTAATGTGGCAGGGTGATTGTGAGATGAAATGGAGGTCTTACAGTTTAACGTGGGATCCGAACCACGGTGGATCCCTGGCATTCCCCGCGTTCACAAGTTGTGATTAATACACGACTTGTCAGAGGTGAAGGAAGGGTTTGGTAATCAGATAAATCTGTGTCGGGACCGAGGATTGAGCCCCGGACCCCAGCATAGAAGTCCGACAACTTACCCCTAGACCACCAGGTCACCCTTGATTTGAATTGAATTGTTTTAAAATATAAAATTTGGCATTGCATTAAATGATTTTAAAATAAACTAATTACTAAAATAATATAAATATGTAACTCATAAAATATTCTTGTAGATAATATCTCAAATAATATTTTCATTTAAGAAATATATAGACCAAATTTATATCTGCGTTTAGCGATTAAAAATCAGTTTGTATATACCTGTGAATATATTTAACGTCTATGGGCTAGTAATTCCTAATTTATACAGATAAGCACGCTAATATAAACTTTTTTACTATGCAATGGAGTCATAAAAAATAATTTCGTACACACTTAAACTCTAATAACATTTATTTTTATGGAATATAAAATAATTTCACAAACTTAGGAACAATTAATTTTCACAGCACTCAACAAGGAATACACGAGAAAGAACTAAAATAATTTTCGTCAAAATTTTAAGAATAAAAATGACGCGTGGGAGTCTTTAAAAAGTCCAACAAATAATGTAAATAAATTTAAGAAATTATTTGCATAAGATTTAGTGGTAGAGGGCAAAGAGGGATCTGTGTGTTCAATTCAAATTTTGGTATATTATCAAATCGGGGGATGGATCAGTCTTAATTATATCCGTGTCCCTCCCCCACCTACCCCTTTAAACACAACATGCACAAAATACTAAGCACAAAATATTTTTCAACTATCCCTTTTTTTCTGGATAAATGTTTAGTTGTTCTATTACGAACACTTGCAATATGTGTATCTATACACTGTCAAAAATGCACCACATTTGGGTGCGCATAGAAATCTATTTTGTGAAAAGGGGAGGAGGTTAATGACTGCGGTTCGTGCTGAGGTCCCTTTACAGGAAATGGCAAGGCTTTTTTAGTATTATATATCCCCATGAGGCAATTCAATTTTGTTTTAATTGGGCTAGGTGTATGAACTTTGAAAGACCCGCTTCGGTGGCCATATGGTCTGAGGCGTTACTCCCGCAGTAAACTAGACTGCCGATGACGTGAAGATCAAGGTTCGAACCTTGGTCGGATGGAATACCAGTGTTTTTTTTCCAAATGGTTTTTCCACTCTCTCTCCAAGCAAATGTGTGTACATTTCCTATAAATATAACTTTCCTCGTCCCTAAAACCATTAGCATGTTTAGTACGTAAATATATAATCCAAACGGGTAGTAAGGCGTGTACTAAATGAAAATATAGCTCTGAAAGCCTACTGCATCGAGAAATCTAAATATACATTATGAAAAGTATTTTAAAGGAAGGGCCTTGAGCCCCCCAACACACCACACCCCCTCTTCATTTACGGCCCAGTATAGATCCCACTTAAATAACTGTAAAATAAAGTTCTAGAAAATCGTGAATTAACTCCTTTCTGGAAGAAACATTGGCGGAGAACCCGAGCAATCTCCTCTGTCCTTTATGTCATGTGATCACGTCTGTAATTTGGGAAGTCAGGAGAAGGGGGGGAAATGGTATTAGCAGGTGGCACTGGGCAGGGTCTTCCCATCACACTTGTTCCTCAGGCCACCCACGCCGAGAAGCCGTGACGCTTGTAGATCTTCTTGGCGC